>PVKE010002772.1:0-78844 GCA_004027555.1 Craseonycteris thonglongyai
AAAGGTAAGCACCAAGTGGTAATGTGCAACACAATCCCTTAAGTTCAAGGTTGCTTTCCTTCAAGTAAAGTTGCTACCCAAGTCATTAATTCTTTAAGTTAGTAATACTGCTAAGTAAATTTCTGTTACAGAGGAGCTTCCCACACTAATTACACCATTTGGTAAATTTTGAACATCAGTTAATGGCAGCTTACCTGTGCGCACCTTCCTAGGTCTTTCCTGTCCAGATACTGAAATATATTGATTGCCAATTCATAAGGCAGTTGGATATCAAAGAAAGGCACATCATCCATTTCATTCTGAGGAGAAAAAGAAAAGGAAATAAGCTTACAATTCTGGGATTTGGAAATGCTCATATTTATACCTTTTAAATTACCAGATATTCTTAGATGGCAACAAGATAGATGATGGCATCTTCCAGGAGAAGCAAAGTGCTCTCAGTATTCAGCAAAGCATGGTCACAGAACTAATTCAGAACCAACCTGATAGACACTCTCAATTCTCTGATCCCCCATAAACCTCCCCTCATGTTCACCTATGAAGTCCACAAGACCACTTCCTATAAGGCTTCAAAAAGGAGAAGTTGGGGTGCAACTTTACAATCTGGGGTAGGCCACAGGTACCTATGCATAGGTTTGTGGAAAGCCTCTTGGCCTCTAAGGAAAGTGGAACAGGAGGCAGTCAAGGGCATAAGCTTGACATCACTGGAGGTCACCAATCCTCCCAGGACAACTGCTACCATCCCCCAACTTGGAGGGGAGTGCGTACCCCATGTCTGTAGGAGAAACGCTGACCTAGGTCACTGAAGTGTTTTCATCAGGAAAGGGGGAATTGGGCTGTGAACATGAGCAAAAAGTAAATAAATGAAATATGGCTCTCGAGTGAGGTGAACACCATCTCCCCGTGGCTGCTGGGGAAGCACAGGGTTTCTAATGCACTCAGGGCTTACACTGGTTAACCTGAGTGAGCCAGTGCAAACAAAGCAGTTCTTCTTCGGTGTCATTTATTAATGCAGAGAAATTAGAGCTCGCCTGCCTTTGGATAAGCAATTAGGGATGAGGTAACAGGCTTTATTTGAGAGATAAGGCTGTCATGACGATCCTGGTAGCACAAAGAAATATGAGTGTGAACCAGAAAAAAAGCCAAGTGTGCATATGTACCCCTCTGCCTGTTCCCAAATCCACCTGCCAGCATTCACTTTGGTGTGTGCTTCTGTAAAGCTAGGGAAAGCAGTGCTCTCTCCTCCAAAAGAATTTGCTCAATAATATTCATCTTCAAATAAGCTTTGGCTGACATTAGACACTTACTGGCTGTGAGCAAATTATGAATTCATCACTCAAATACAACAGTCATAGATTATATTGCAAAACTGAAAACAGTTGCAGCACTTTTAAGGGGTGCAAGCACCAAGTTAAACCCTACCAAGATTCAGGGTAAAGATTTTTCTGGAATTATGTTTTCCATTCATCTAAGAATCTCAGGGCTGAAAGATAATCCAGGGAATTAAAAAAATATAAAAATGGTGCGAGGCTAAGTGTGAGGGCCAAAAGGAATCTCTAGAGGAAAAATGAGTAAGAGTTGACAGTTCCCTGTGGGCAAGGAAGGAACAGAATGTTAAATCAGGAGAGAAATGTTGGCTATTCAGAAAAAAAAAAAAAAAAAAAAAAAAAAAAAAAAAAAAAAAAAAAAAAAAAAAAAAAAAAAAAAAACAAGGAAAAAAAAACACCACACACACACAAGAAAGAATCTGCAAGTGTAATTGCAAAACAAAGGGTCCTCAACCTAAAAAAATAATGAAAAGTCATTGGTCTAATGTCAGGCTAGGTCCCCTCCTATAACTAACTGGTTTCACTCATCAAGAAAAGAAGGCATCACTTTCTCAGCCCAGATCCAACTTGAGACTCTGCAACACAACTCTGAAGGGAGTCACCGCCAATGGAGGAAAGCCACAAGACAAGACTATCATTTGCAACCTTGGATTTCCTTCTGCTTGCTCATGAGTTATCTGACTATGGTGAGGCAGAGAAGTCTACCTTACCTACTCATGAAACAAGAGAAAAATATTCCTTATCCTCATACAAGCAGAATAAGGGCAAGGAAAAGCCTGCACTCATGCATACTGAACTCATATTCATATTTAGTTCTTCACTGTTAAGAGACATGCCAAGCAAGCATGGTTGTCTTCAATTGGTCACTTCAGGAGTAACTAACTATAAACCAGTGCAGATTGACACTACTGAGAAGCAGCAGGAGAAATCATCTTTTAGTTAAGTGTAGAAAAGTCACTTCTGGACTTTTTTGCCTATTCAGTTGGCCAATTTCCTATTAACAATGCCTCTTCTGTAGCATACCCCACCCTGCCACCATCCTCCCTGATCCCAGCCACCAGGATCCCTGGCATGCAGCACAGCACCGCTTAGAGCAAAGATGCAAACTGATAATCCTGGTTCTGCCACCTAACTAGCCACAAGACCAGGCTAAATGCATCTGAGCCTCAGCTTCCTCACCTGCAAAACAGATCAACACCTCATGAATAGGTATGTTATTAAGAACAAAATGAAATATCACATGGAAAGGGCTTGGCACAATTACCAGGGCTAAGCACGCCATAACTGATTGTTAATGCTACTATTAATATTTTCTTTCCATGAGTGGCACTCCAACTCCTTTTCCTTCAACAAATATTTGTTGATTTGTCCACATCCCGTTACTTCCACACCATCTTGTTGTTTACACAGAAAGCTGTCTCCCCTTGTCATATTACATGCAGCTGATAGCTGGTGACAGTGGCAAGGGGACGGTGTAGGAGAGGCTCAGTTATTCAGGAGTCTGAACACTGGAAGTAGCACACAACAGGTTTTTTCCGAGAAGTCTTTTTAAAAAGAACCATCTGTTATACCACACTAATAACTAAAGAAGGATTTATTCTAGTGCTTAATGAATGAAAAGGATACAGCTACCAGGGTGCAAATGACCAGTCAGGATGGCTCCTGCACCAACAAATAGTCAGAGACACCATGTTGGTCTCGCTGTTAAATATACCAGTTGTGATGGTTCTTGGTTATTCATAAGTTCTGGAGGGCAATATCTGTTTCAAAGCATGGATTTAAAATTGATAAATACCAACATTATAAAGCCAAACTCAAAAAAGAAAAAAAAAAGAAAGAAATCACTCTGCTCTTAGAATTACATGTAAGCTCCAAAACTATGGTCAATCCCAAATGGATCAAGTCCCAGATTTTTATATAAATGACCTTCCCTGTTGCTACTACTGGATGGGGAATGGCAGGAAAAACAAGGTACCAAAATTCTAAAGGAAGGTCCACAACTTAAGAAATATGTAGACCCACAAGCTCAGGAAACCAAATGTTGAAGTTTCTTGTTGCACATCTGGAATCTTTTTGGCAAGACATTCTATCAATGGCTCCTGTAACGTACAGTGCGGTGGGTCACTTAGATTCCCCCTCTGGGTCCATGACACCCATTCTCCCAGATGTCTAGAATGCTGCTGGCTCACAGCTAAATTCCTGCTTAGGCACTGCCCTTGGCCAAACAATCTGCCTCATCCAAGGTTCCATCCCCTCCTGGAGGGCAGTGAATACCAATGAATAGTCAATACCTAGGTACAAATACCTTGCCTCAATTCAGGACCTCTAAGAAAGTCCAACCCATTAAGCCACCCACAGCAAATCTCCAACTGAGAACCTGTCTCATGAAAAATCCAACCTTTTTTCCAAAGCAACAGACATGATCCAGGATAGTTCTGCATTTAACACACTCCCAAGGATTCTTATACACAACTCTGGAGACATCAGGTAACTTACTTCTCCCTCCTCTACTCAAGGAGATATAATGGAACATCAGCAACTTAAAGTGGCATTATTATACCAAAACAAACAAACAAACAAAAAAAACAATTAAAAAAACTAGAGTAGCTTCAAGGTTAAGTTAAATCATTCATAAACTTCACTTTGCTATCATTAGTAATGTATCACTTGGGAAACACCTTACTAAATAAAGTATTGAGAGTACCGACCCTGTGATTGAAAATGCGACTCTTTTATAGGTACACATTTGACAAGAATATGGAGCCACATCCTGGACAGAGGTTGCCCTCTAACCACATGCACCCTAATAGGAGCAGCATAATGTCTTAAGCACTCTCCTTTGGTACTTCCCACAGTTCATAACTATAAAAAGGACTACTTGCTAGTAGCGTGCAGAGAGAAATACCTCGTAATCTAAAATGTACCTAGGCTATTTTGAAGCCATCTAAAATGTTAAGGGCGACATTAACCAAATCTATCACTTACAGACTTAACGTAAGAATAAACAAGTTGGCATTTCAGAAACAAAAATATTCCAAGAAGAGATTAAAGACACTGGAAATATTAATATAGGGAAACTTTGTCACACTATAAAAATGTTAATATGACAAATGTTTAGAGAGAATAGTTTCACACTAATTTAATAGCCCAAGCAATGTAAGAATGGCCAACTTCATGCTACAGAAGACCATACAGAGGACCAATACATACAAAATATTAACATTCCTTCAAATTTAAGGAAAAACACCTTTTTGATAACACACAACCTGGCTTTTTAAATTCTTTGATGGCTCAGATATTGATTCTCTATGATTATGGGTGACTTGCTTTGTATTACATATCAAATATTATCTGTGGCATTAAAAAGAAAAAAAAGCAATGCCCAGGCTCTCAGGCCTATTGCCCCAAACTTCCAGGGGTGAGGCTCAAGCATCTCTTCCTCAGGGATCCTCATACACACCAAAAGTTGAGAACCACGACCCTTAATTAAACAGATATAAAGATCAATACTTTCTCAATTAAGCCCTGCCCCCCCACAAAAAAAACCCCACAAAGTGGTCATGTTACTTTGTTAATTCAAAGTCAGTGAATGCTAGATTTTCCCAAAGTCTACTGGACTTACTCCAAAAATGCTAAGAGAAATTGCAAATAGATCCATCCCCAGGGAGGCTGATTTGTACTCCTATGTGCTAATGTAAGACTAATTCTGTAAATGGATTGGTTTTGTGCCTTTCTGTTAGAAATATAATCTGTCTTCTCTTGTTTAGTAGAAGAAGGGATAATTACTAAGCGCCAAATCAGTAAAAAGTGAAGAAACTGACTTAAGTTTTGTTCTCAATGTATATCTCCAAGGCACTGAACACTAAAGATCTCTCTTGGTGGTGTTTTAAGAAACTGAGAAAAGCATCTCAAGTTCAAACAATAGATATGTAAGAACATTTCTGCTAAATCTGTGACTGAACCGAGACTGTTTTCTAAAGGAACTTATCTCAACTTTCCACATACTGTGAGAGTTGAGTAGAGTAAACCCAGTCTCAATCAGGAGGAATAGATGAGTCCCAGTTTCACCTGTCTTTTCTAAAGGAAAAAGATGGTTGAGAAGAACAGTCTGAGACACTATCAATAGGCATTCATTTATTATTTATTTATTTATTTATTTTTTAAAGATTTTATTTTACTGCTTTTGACAGAGACAGAGAGATACAGAGACAGAGAGAAGGGGGAGGGCCCAGAGCAGTCTCCATAGTTGACAGGGGTCTCCAAACTTTTCAGCCCGCGGGCCGCATTAACTATCAAACAGCAGTTTGGGGGCCGACTACACACTTGAGGTCCAAATAAAAAAGAATCAAAACATAGATGTTGTTTTTAATTATTTATTTAATATTATTTTATTCAGATAAAAAGGTCTCCATGGGCTGGATGAGAGGGCCTCGCGGGCCGCATCCGGCCCGCGGGCTGTAGTTTGGAGACCCCTGTAATGTATGACATCAGTTTTTGACATGGTTTCATTCCATACAAGTGAATGGGGGACTGTGCAGGGCAGGAACTGGGCTGGGGACCTCCTGCTGAGGAGGCACATCCTAGTTCAGCATATGGGTCCGCACAAGCTAGGGCCAGGATTCCATCCTCGGTCCCTGGCGCTGCAAAGCAAGCTCTTAACCCACTGAGCCATCCCAGCTTCACTGGCATTCATTTATTTACAATCCCAATTTTGTCTCAAAATAGGTGTTCTTATTTATATGAAGCAGGAGCGTCTGAGCAATGACATTATGAGAGATTCTTGTTTTCTTTTTTCTATTCTTCTGCAATCTTCTAAATATTTTTACAATAAGCATATGATATTTTCATTGACAAAGAAAATCAATACTTTTTTTCTTATTGTTAAATTTATTGGGGTGACATTGATTGGCAACAATTAGAGTTTCCAGATGTACAAATCCACATCACATCACCCATGCATTGCATTATGTGCTCATGACCCAGAATCAGCCCTCCCTCCATCACCATACATCTGGTGCCCACTCCCCCCTCCTCCCATCCCCCCCCCTCACTCCCCTCCACTCAGGTAACCACCAAACTATTGAGTGTGTCCATAAGTCTGGTGCCCACTCTCACCTCCGGGCCCCCCCCCCAATACTTTTTAAAATCAGGTGTTTTATGTTCAAAATGCTATCTAAATTCAGGGCCATGCCAGCTGTTGGGGGGAGAAGTACTGTTAGCAAATGTATAATATAAGAAATAATGTTGATGTCTACACTCAAAAAGCTAAAATCTTTTATAGAGATAACTCATCATGTAAAATAGAATAAAATCAGAAGAGTACAAAAGGCAAGACAGTCCCCTAAGGTATTCTGATGTTCATTAGTAAGTCAGCTATTTGGAACTTTGAAAGCATTTCTCCATGAAACAATGCTATAAAGAGTGGTTAAGCTCCCAAGAAGTCCACAAAAGGCCCATTTATCTCTTAACTTTTAACCGAATCCCCATTAGATTAGAGCAAAAGGTATTCAATAAATTTTTGCTGACTGCATGTGTGGCTGCTATAACCACACTACAGCACTATCGGCTCTAACCCGCACAGTGTCTTGCATACAGCAGATGCACCATAAACGTCTTTGGGATTTCACTTATCACTTTTTGGGCTTTCCAACTTCAAGAACCATTCTCACTCACCACAAACAGGTACTGGTATGATTCTGGGACTCTGGCAAGGGATGGAGGCAGAAAATGCCAATCTAAAGGATTGGGGGAGCAAGTGCCAGGGGAGGGATCCCAGAAGCAGAGCTGCCTCGCTGACCAGCAGCTAACCTCAGACATATAAGCGAGCCCACCCATGCCCAACCCAAACTATCACCCTGCAACATGGTGAGCTAATGGAGTTTTAAGCACAAGTTCTGGGTGTTTCTGATGCAGCAAAAACACAGTCCACATGAAAATACATATTCCCAATTAAAAATAAAAAATCTCAAGACTGCAACCCTGGGACCACATTCCTACAGGGCAACAACCAGTTGATATGGACAGCGACTACCATCTTTGGCTTAGTCATAGCTCACATCTCCCTGTTTGTCATTATCATCTCACCATGTTAGGATCAAGTTCCATTGTCCTAGTTATCTCACATAAGTGCCATTATATGTACGACAAAGAAGAACATGAAATACTATATTCCATATACTTGTTACTATCAGAAGTGAGAAAATCAGTGTAATCACATTAGAAAATTGTTTGTCAGTATCTACTAAGGCTGAACATATGCATACTTCATGACCCAGCAACTCCACAACTAGTTGTATACCCAAGCAAAATGAAATACACATTGCAAAAGATGTACAAAACATTTACAACAGCACTATCCCTGATAGTCCCAAACTGACTCTTACCAAAGTAGTTATCAATGTCAATCAACAGTAGGATAAACAAATGTGTCATATTCAAAGAGATAAATCTCACACATAATGGTGTACACAAGAACCCAGATACAAGCTGTATGATTCTACTTACATAGTTCAAAAACAGAGAAAACGAAAATAAGAGGTTAGAAGTCAGGTGAATGGTTTCCTTGGGCAGAAGAGAGCACAGGGAGATCCTGATAAGCTACTAATGCTGTTCTGTAACCTGGGTGCTTTTGACATGGATATGTACACTCTGGAAAATTCACCAAGCTGTACATTTATGATTCAGACACTTCAATACAGTTTTGTGTTTTATTTTTAACTTTAAAAAGTGGAAAAACAGGACTAAGAGAAGGGCCATGTTTCAAGAAAAATGGTTAAGTATTTTTATTTAGGAATATCATGAAGGCAAAGTCTATATTACAATATTTACTGTGATTAAAAACAACAACAACAATAGCTGGGGATGCTGGGATAGCTCAGCAGTTGAGTGCATGCCTGAAAATCACCAGGTCCAGGGTCCGATTCCCAGCCTGGCCCGTGCAAACTCCATACGCTGAATTGCAAAGCAAGTAGTAACCACCAGGATGGCTCCTGGCTCCAGGGTGAAGGTTCCCGACTCTCATGTGGGAGGCCCCCAGTTCAGTTCCTGACCCACATGGCCCTATGTCCACCTGTGTGGAATGAAACCATGTCACAACTAATGGCGTACAACTATGGGCCTCCCTCTTCTCTCTCACCTTCTCGCTAACAATAAGCGTTAAAAAAGCCATTATAAAACAAATCATTAGAGAAGAATGACACATCTAGAAAAGATACATAACAAAATACCTGATGAATTAGGAAAAAAGGACCAAATGAGTGACACCTAACCTACTTCACTCATTTACATTACCAGCTTGACCTCTGTGGGCTTTAAGGCTTACAACCAATGAATTATGAATTCAAGCCTTTTCCATAAAGGTTACCATCATTTCTTAGACTTAAGATACCAGGCAGTTTTACTGCTCCTTAAAAATATCAATTACCTTCCTGATGCTCTTCTGCTAAATGGGGCTAATAACAGCCACTGGAGAGGGTTGTTGGGAGAACTGAGGAAGATAAACCCTTGAGACACTACCATGGAGATAGCATGCAAGCACACAATCAATTATTATTTATAGCTATGTTACTGATGATTTCAAAATACTAAAAATAAAATCAGAGGTGCCCCAAAGGTTAGCTGATGCTTATAGTAGAGCCCAGCAGTACCTAATGTGGAGATTCTAAAGTGGGCAGAGATCCATAGGGCCACATTCCAGGGTAGGCTTTCACTAACTACATAGAAACTTAGATTCTGATAAGCCCCTTGCATCCTCCAGTAGGCAAGCGCCTCCCATTTTTAGAATACTTCATTTAGGGCCCCACTATTTTTGGTATTAATGTCTATCTATCCCTCAGGAGTGTTAGGGCTGGAAAACCTTGGGAATCAGGACCTCAAACCAAAGGAAGCTGTACAGCAGAAAACAATGTCTCAAACTTGCCTGATCATCCCAACCACATTTCTGGGCCCCTCCTCTGGAGATCGAGGCTGCTGGTCTGGTCTGAGAAGGGCCAGAACTTATATTCTAATAAGGCCTATGATGACTCTTATGCCAAGTCAAGTTTGGGAAACTCCTACCTGGTGAAATGTAGAGTGTGACAGGCCTGGATCCAAATACCACCAATTTTTTTTTTTTTTAAGATTTTATTGTTTTTGACAGACAGAGACAGAGAGACAGAGAGAGACAGAGAGAAGGGGTAGGGCCCAGAGCAGTCTCCATCGTTGCACATCATCATTTTCGACATGGTTTCGTTCCACACAGATGGGCAGGGGCTGAGAGAGGTGGGATCTGGGCTGGGGGCCTCCATGTGGGAGGCATGCCCCCCTCGAGCTAAGGGCCCGAAGTAGGGGGCAAGAACTAAATTGGGAGCATCCCTGCATGGGAAGCACACCCCAGTTCAGCATATGGGTCTACATGGACCAGGGCTGGGACTCGATCCTCAGTCCCTGGAGCTGCAAGGTGAGTGCTTAACCCGATGAGCCATCTTGGCTTCCCCTGGATCCAAATTCAAGACTTGGAATTTATCAGCTAGGTATGCCTGGGATAATTAAGGAAAACCTCTTTGAATTTCCTTAATTTGTAAAAAACTAACAATGCCTACCTCCCAGGATCGTTGCCTTACCTGAAGACATTGTTACATTCAGTGGGGAGGACTTCAGCTGTGAGGGCCCAAATTTACCTATCCTAATGATCCTTCCCATTTATCTCTATTCCCACAGGGTCTTGCCTCAGTCTACAAATCCATTTCCATGGGAATAAGCTCTACATAGATCTGGACTGACCTGAGCACTGACTTTTTTATTTACATGTGTTAGGCTTTTTCAGGGATGCCAAGTGTGATGCCAGCATAAATTTTCATATAAGAACTGTATTAAATGAGAATGTTTATAACATAAACATACACATAAAAAGATGATCTCTGACCTTAGAGATAAGGTAGAGCACAGGACCAGACACTTGGTGAAAACTCATTGCTTTTTTTTTAAAGATTTATTGTATTATTTTTGACAGAGACAGAGAGAGACAGAGGCAGAGAGACACAGAGAGAAGGGGGAGGGCCCAGAGCAGTCTCCATAGTTGTATGTCATCAGTTTTCAACATGGTTTCGTTCCACACAGGTGGGCAGGGGGCCACACAGGGCTGGAACTGGGCTGGGGAGCTCCTGCATGGGAGGCACGCCCACTTGAGCCAAGGGCCAAACCAGGGGGCAAGAACCAAACTGGGAGCCTCCTGCATGGGAAGCACATCTCAGTTCAGCATATGGGTCCACATGGGCCAGGATTCGATCCTCAGTCCCCGGGGCTGCAAGGCGAATGCTTAACCCGCTGAACCATCCCAGCTTCCCCGAAAACTCCTTGCTTTTAACAACAGTTGATGTAAACTATTAAGCCATTGTCATACATTGAAACAACTTTCCAAAACCAGAACTAATCCCAACTGGGAAAACTGTACAAGCATATGTTAAAGTGAACCATTAAACTCTTAACCACAGATGTTTCAGGTGACCTTAATTATCTCAATTTTGTGAAGGTTATTTTTTTGTTTCTGTGCCAGGGTCCCCAATCTTCCTCTCAAGCTTGTCCAATTCCCCCCACCAGCACTACCACCTCCTGTCTGCAGGTTGCACGTGACCCAGGATGGCTTTGAATTCGGCCCAACACAAATCCACAAACTTTCTTAAAACATTACAAGAATTTTTATTTTTTTATTTTTTTTTTAGCGCATTGGCTATCATTAGTGTTAGCGTTAATTTTATGTGTGGCTCAAGATAATTCTTCCAATGTGGCCCAGGGAAGCTAAAACATTGGACACCCCTGCAATAGTCTCAAAGGGTCCCATGGCCCACAAAATAACTTCCAAATTAATGAGAGTGCCCAAAGAAGTCTTCCTCTTTTTTAAATCTGCCCACCCTCCTTTCACTGTTCTTGAACAGTGCACACAGTATATAGAGAAAAGTTAAAATCCCTTCCCATGCACATCCGGGTCATACTTCCCAAAGGTAACCTTGGTAAAAGTTTAGGAATCCTTCCAGAGCAAGATGTCTCGGTCTTCTATTGCCTGGCATTTGGGGCCAGCTGAGTTTTGTGTGGGTGCTGTCCCGTGTGTTGTAGGATATTCATGAGCACCCCTGGCCTCTGCCTGCAGCATCCATCCCCAATTGTGGCATCCAAAAAATGTCTGCAGCGAACACTGCCAAATGAGGGGGAGGGGGAAGCAAAATCACCCCCAGTAGAAAGCCACTGTTCCCAGAGCTAGTCTATGCATGCACAACCAGAGGTGTGTGTACCTCCACTCGTTTTGCTTCCCATATTGGCGGCACACAGTTACTTCCCATCGACTGGGGCATTCGTACCGGGGGGCTGGCCCAGGCTTCAACTGGAAGCGACAGTCACTCACCAGGTCTCGGATGAGCTGGTCCACCAGCTGCTCTCCGCCCCCGGCGCCTTCGCGGGCCAGAGGGGAGCGGGAACGGCTGGCCGCATCCTGCCTCTCGGCCCGGGCCACCCGCGCCACTGGGGGCCGCCCCGCACCCTCCAGAAGGCCCTGGGCCAGTGCCAGGTACCCCGAGGCCTGCTCCCCGCGCCCGGGGGCCCCTTCGGGCCGCCGTGGCCGCCGCTCGCCAGCCTCGGGCCGCCGCCGCTTCCTCAGGGCCTGGGCCTGCGCCAGCTCCTCCTGCCAGCGCCGGCGGAACTCGTCCAGGTTATGGTTGTCCATCGCTCCTGCTCCCGGCCCTCCACGTCCTCCGCGGTCCTGCCCAGGGCCACGGGACAGTCCCTCGGCGGGAAGTGTCCGCCTCGGCCGGAAACCGGAGCCACCACTGCACTTGGGTTCCGGTGGGCAGCCGCGCCCCTCGGGCGTGCGCCTCACGCTGTCCTCCGTGCCAGAGGCTGCTGTGCCCTGACCCCATGCCCAGTCCTTCTGCGGCGTTTGGCAAAGCGCAGACTTTGCGCCAGGCCCTGTTTCTTTACTCAACCAACACGCGTTGAGCAAATATGCTAGGCGCTGAGAATTCAGCAATGAAATCCGCCCCTCCTTCCCACCCATTCCTTCTCGGAGTTTGCATTCAAGTAAGGGGTGGGGGGGAGGGGACGTTCAACAAATGAATTTGAACGCTGCAATCAGTGGTAGGTGTTCTAACAAAAATAAAACAAGGCAAGGCAATAAAACAAGGCAAGGGGGGCGGATGGGAGGGCTAAGTTTGTTTATTTTTTAAAGATTTATTTTGTTTTTGACAGAGGCAGAGAGAAAGGGGAGGGCACAGAGCAGTCTCCATAGTTGTATGTCATCAGCTTTCAACATGGTTTCCATTCCACACAGGTGGGTGGGCTGGGGTGGGGGGCGCAGGGCAGGAACTGGGCTGGGGGCCTCCTGCATGGGAAACACACCTCAGTTCAGCACATGGGTCTACATGGCCCGGGGCCAGGATTCGATCCCTGGTCTCTGGGGCTGCAAAGCGAGTTCTTATCCCACTGAGCCGTCCTGGCTTCGCAGGGCTGATTTTAGAAGGATGGACAGAGTTAAATGAGAGAAACCAGCCATGGGAAGATCAGATTTCAGAAGAGATTTCTTAAATACAAGGCCTATGAAGATTGGAAAGAACATGGCATACAATCATATTCTGTCTTCAAAATGCTTTGTACCTGCCATTCTCTCAGGGAATTTTTCTTCCCACTTGGACCTGGTTAACTCCTACCTATCTTTCATATTTCAGCTTATACCTCACATATTCTCCCAAACCCTGCTTGCCCCCACCTGCAAAAAGAAATAAAATAAAATCTGGTGTCCCTGTGATTCATTCTTATAGCAGCCCATACTTACCAGCACAGAACACAACTTGTATTTGTGTGATTGTTTATCAATATCTCCTTTCCCTACTGTACTCTTGATTCTTAGCTTGGAGGTTTAGCTATTAGTATGTGCTCAATAAATCTTTACTCAATAAATAACAACCCCTTAAGAGGAGAGCTATTGTACAGACTTTACAGATGAAAAAACGGAGCCAAAAATCTCATAGCTGGTAATTTGCAGACCCAAGATTCTAGTTCCTATGATTATTTTTTCAATTTGGTGATATTACCAGCATGATTGTTAACTACCTGGGCTCCAGAGACAGACAAAGCTAAGCAGGGATTCCAGCACCCATTTTTACTCACATCCCCTTCCAGCAGTTCCATGTCTAAGAATTTATCCTAAGAGAAGAAAATTGAGGAAAGTTCAAATACCTTCAAGGGTGTTCACAGAAGCATTGTTTATAGCAGGGGTATCAAACTGGTGGCCCAGGGGTAATTTTTTTGTGGCCCACAATGCTCTGAAATAAAATGAAAATAGAAAAAATTGTTATAAAGAAAATAGCACTTACGGGAGATCAAGGCAATACCGTACACACAATTCCCTCGTTAACCCTTTAACTACTGAAGACAAGTATACACGTGGCCCAGTGTCTTTCCTGGGGGCCTGTGGGCGTGTATAAACATGCTGACTCAGTTCCGGCAACATTTGTAAGTGTGATGTGGCCTGCGTGAATCTTGCCTGTTGCTCCAAATGGCCCGTGTTTTCATTGAGTTTGACACCCCTGGTTTATAGTACTGAAAATCAGAAGCAATCTAAACAAGGCATTGGTTAAATAAATCTTGCCCTATTAGAATGTAAGAAAAACAACTACTATGGAAGGCAGTATGGAGATACCTCAAAAAACTAGGAATAGAATTGCCATATGACTCAGCAACCCCTCTTCTGGGTATCTACCCCCCAAAACTGAAAACCTTAATTCACAAAGATACATGTACCCCAATGTTCATCGCAGCACTGTTCACAGTGGCCAAGTCATGGAAACAACCAAAGTGTCCTCTGATGACTGGATAAAGAAGTTGTGGTACATTTACACAATGGAATACTACTCAGCGATAAGAAAGGATGAAATACAGCAATTTGTGACAACATGAATGAACCTTGAAAACATCTTATTAAGCGAAATAAGTCAGACTGAAAAAATCAAGAAATATGACCTCACTCATAGGTGGAATATAAAACTGAAAATAACAAAGAAACAAAAACTCATGGACACAGTGGCCTGGTGGTTGCCTGGGAGCGGGGGTTGTGGGGGAGGGCTAGGGGGGCATGGAGGAAAAAAATTTTCATTGTCAATGATAAGTAAAAAAAAAATAGAAATAAAAATATTAGCCTTCAGCATCAACTGCCCTTTAAAAGAAAAAAAAAAAAAAGAATGTAAGAAAGATCCTAACTAGAATGACAGCTCCATGAGAGCAGAGATCTAAACTATTTGTTCACTACAATGTCTTCAGCACTCAAAACAGTGCCCAGGACATAGTAGCTGCTCTATAAATAATGAATGAATGTGTAGCTATTAAATATTTCATTGGAAAAGAAAATTTAATCACCTAAAAAGATTTTCACAATATAGCCAGTGAAAAAAGTGAGGATACATCACCATATATAAAGGATAATCTCAATAGTATCTTTAAAAGAAAAAAAAAAAAGTGTGCATACATTTAAAAAGAATAGACACCCAAATCTTAACAGGTCAGTTTCCCATTGCTGCAGTAACACATTAAGTGGCTTAAAACAACACAGGATTACTCTCTTACAGTTCTAGAAGCCAGAAGTCCAAAATCCATTGCATGGGGCTGACACCAAGGTATGTGGGCAGCAGCATGCTTCCTCCAGAGGCTGTACAGGTAAAGCTGTTCATTTGTCTTTTCCAGCTCCTGGCACTGCATCCCTTGGTGTGTGGCTCCTTTGTCCATCTTTAGAGCCAGCAGGGCAGCCGCTTCCGTCATCGCATTGCCTTCTCACTCTGTGCTCCAGCCTCCCGCGCCTCCATCCTCTAAGGCCACTTGTGGTTACGTTGGGCCCACCTGGAGGAGCCATGCTCCTCTCCCCATCTCAGGTTTCTTAACTCAGCCACATCTGCAAAAGACTTTTTTGGTTTTTTATCATAAGGTAACATTCATAGGTTCCAGGGATTAAGACCTGGATACGTTGGGGAACCATTATTCAGCCTACCCCAGAGTCAATGACCACAGACTCAAAGGGCCTACAGGTGACTGCAGGAAACAAAAACCAGGCAAGTGGTGCAGGTGTGGCATGTGGAAACTGGATGCCAATTCATTCAGAGTGGGAAACCAATTCGCTGCTCCACCCAACAAATCTTGGATCTTAATCCAGATCTTCTAAATACAACTAATTATTGCAACAAATTCCACTTATTGAAGAAAAAAGATTTTTATTAAAAACCAGAGTTGCATTCAGTAGCCTTCAAGCCCACCAGTAGTTCATTCTTTATTTATTTTGTTTTAAGATTTATTTGATCATTTTGATAGAAAGACAGAAGCAGAGAGAGACAGAGAGAAGGGGGAGGACCCAGGCAGTCTCCATAGCTGTACGTCATCAGTCTTTGACATAGTTTCATTCTACACAAGTGGGCACAGGGCTGCAAAGGGCGGGAACCAGACAAGGGGCCTCTCACACGGGAGGCGTGGCCCCTCGAGCCAGGGGCTGAACTCGGGGCCTCCTGCATGGGAAGCTCACCCTGGCGAGAATCAAACTGGGGGCGTCCCACATGGGAAAAACACCCCAGTTCAGCATGTGGGTCTGCACAGGCCAGGGCTGCAAGGCAAACCCTCAACCCTCTGAGCCATCCCGGCTTCCCTGAGTAGTTCATTCTTGAACAGTCCATTAGTAGGATAGAACTCCCCTCAAATTCTTGCGAGCAGGAACTGGAGCATCATACCTCTTTGGGGTCACTAATGTGTAGAGAAGACCAAGAGACTAATATAAGAACTAACAGTAGGCAACAATTATGATTTTAAAGTATATCGCTTAGTAACTTTAAAACATCCAAATGACATAAATAGCCATTTTGATTTCAATAGCACCTTGATGTATTCATCACTATAGGCATTGTCCTTTGATGCTGTTCTAAGTCTTCATATTAGCAAATAAAAATTCTGTAGAGGAAAAGAATAAAGACTTTGACCTCTAAAGAAAAGAAGTATAACAGGAACTCTTTGCTTGTTCTTGAGCATTTCCCTTCAATATTTGTTTTTAGTGCTGCATTAAAAAAAAAAAAATAAGGGGAAGCCAGGATGGCTCAGCAGGTCGAGCGCTTGTCTTGCAGCCCCGGGGTCGGAGGATTGTGTCCTGGTCCTGGCCTGTGCGGACCGATATGCTCCGGTTCAGTTCTCATTGGGGCAAACGCCATGCGGGAGGCCCCAGGCCCCGGTTCCTGCCCTGTGCAGCCCTGCACCCACCTTTAGAATGAAGCTATGTAGAAAACCAATGACGTGCAACTATGGAGACTGTTCTGGGCCCTCCCCCTTCTCTCTGTCTCTCTCTGTCAAAAATAATAAAAGTAAATCTTTAAAAAAAAATGGGAGTCAGTGTCAGCTGCCAGTTACAGACTTAGTCATTCAAAAGGAGGCTATCCCATTTGGATACCACTCCTCATCTCTCCTTCTCCGTCCCCAATCCCCTCCTGCTAGCATTGAAGCCCTGCCACCCCATTAACTGCCACATCCTGGTTCCAAGGCCCTTCCCTCTGGAGACTTACTCTCCTTCAGAGAAGGAACAGGTTATAGCCTTGGGACCCTTTTATTTGTTTTGAAAATTCAGCTCCATTCTGATGCTTAGCAGAGAAGCTTGGTTCAACGGCTGCTGGCACAGAAGGAAGAAGCAGTGGATGACATTGGTCTGTAGGATGGATGCTCTCTCTCCGGCTCAGATGCTGAGGCTGCAAGAACCAACTTCCTCACCTGCCTGCTTCAGAAGCCGCACACCAAAGCAGGCATGAGCTCTTCCTGGAGCTGTCCCAGTCAGGGCTCTACATGAAATGAGATATTCTTGTTGCTAGCACGAGTTTGGCCCTGACCCTGATGAAACAAGAAGCCCAACATTATTTCTTTTTTATTCCCAAATCATCCTTCCCGACTTTTTGATTTGTTTTTGCAACCCCAACCACATTTTTCCTATCTCAGCTAATGATGCCGCTACCCTGAAGCTTCAGCCAGGAAACTGGTTCTTCTTCTCCTCTCAGATCAGCCAGTCCTGACGATTCTACCTTCACCATATAGCTTGAATCTGTTCGTTTCTCTCCATCTCACCTGCCACCACCCTAGTCCAAGCAGGATTATCAGAGAAAAGTCCAGATGCCACGTTAGGGTGGAATTTCAGACAGACAATTCTTTTTTTTTTTTTTTTTGGTATAAGTATGTCCATGCAAAATATAAATTTCAGATAAGCAAAGAATAACCTTTTTGTATAAGTATGTGCAATATGTGGGACATACTTATACTAAAAAATAAATAAATTCTTTGCTTATCTGAAATTCCAGTTTAACGAGGGATCCTGTATTTTCATTTGCTAACTGGGCAGCCTGAAGTCCACAGCACCGTCATTGCACCTGGGCCACTACAGTTATTCTCCCTGCTCTCCCGGCCTCTTCTCTTGTTCCTGGCAAGGAGTCACACAGAGGCCAGAGAGCTTGTGAAAAAGTGAAGCCGATCAGGACACTCCCCTACTTTAATACACCTCAAAGTGCCACCATGGTTCTTAAAATAAACAAAGTCGCTTTTAAAAACAGTTTTACTCAGATATAATTCACATTTTGTCCAAATCAGTCCTTTAGAGCAGGGCTGTCCAACCTTTTGGCTTCCCTGGGCCACACTGGAAGAAGAAGAATTTTCTTGGGCCACACACTCAATACACTAACCCTAACAATAGCTGATGAACTAAAAAAAAAAAAAAAAAAAAAAATGTCACAAAAGAATCTTAACATGTTTTAAGAACATTTGGGAATTTGTGTTGGGCCTCATTCAAAGCCTTCCTAGGCCACGTGTAGCCTGTGGGCTGTGGGTTGGACAAGCTTGACTTAGAGTGTACAATTCAATCATCACTACATTTTAGAACATTTTTCAGCACCCCCAAAACCCTCAACTCCCTTTAGCCATCACCCCTAATTCTCCCCTAGGCAACCACAGTTCTACTTTCCGTCTCTTTAGATTTCTATGTTCTGAACATTTCATACACGACATGGAACCATGTCATATGTGGTCCTTTGTGACTGGCTTCTTTTACTTAGCAAAGTGTTTTCAAGGTTCATCCATGTTATAGCATGTGTCAGTACTTCATTCCTTTTTGTGGCTGCATAATATTCTACCATATGAATAGGTTACATTTTGCTTATCCATTCATCCAAAGATGGACATTTGGGTTGTTTCTACTTCTTGGCAATTATGAATTACACTATGAACATTCATGTACAGATTTTTGTATAGACCTATGTTTTCATTTCTCTTTGGTATATACTTAGGAATGGGAATGCTGGGTTAAATCATTTATATTCAGGTGTAATAATTTGAGGAACAGCTACGCTGTTCAAAGTGGCTATAGTGTTTCATATCTACCAGCAGTGGATGAGAATTCAGTGTGTATGCCTTCCTATTCAAACCTATCTGTGGTCTAACGAATCTAAGTCCTTTTCCACCTTAGGGGATCTTGGCACACATTTCCCTCTTCCCAGAGTGCTCTTTCCACATCACCCTCAATACAGCTGCCCCCCTGAAATGTGACCTCAAACAAGTCATCCCTAAGCATCTCATCTAAGTAACATGTCCACACACAATTTTCTCTATCACTGAAACGGACCCTTACCATAATGGGCACATTGTCTTCTTTATTATTTATTTGTGTGTCTCCCCCTAGAACGTACGGTACGGTCCCTGGTGGGAACCACATCTATCTTGTTCATCCTGTGTTCTCAGCCCCTATCACAGGGAGTCTGGTTCCTACGATGTGCTCAGTAGTTGTTGGTTGAACTATAAATAAATGAATGGAAGAATGAACGAATGAACAAACTAGTCCATGAATGATGAAGCTAAGAGAGGGCAGAGGTATTTCTAAGGTGTGTGACAACACATAATAGATGCTCAGTAAGTAGCCATCTGGCTGCTGAGGCTGCAAGTAATAAAGATATGCACAACCACACACATACGCACACAGTAACAGAGAGAAAGACGAATTCACTCCTGTTACAAAGAAGCGAGGGATGTCATTGCAGGTCTCATAAATCTCCATGCAAGCACCCATACAGAAGATAGAGAGTTGCTTGGTCTTTTCCACTTCTCAATCTGCTGAAGAGATGAGTCTCGTCTTCTTTCTGTTTTAAGAGAAAAATCATTCTGAGCACTATGGTGCACTGAGCACTTTGGAGCTCTAATTACAGGTGACACACAAATGGAAAGAAAAATAGGAAATCAAACATTTGATTCAATATGTTGCAATTTATATGGACACTTAATAGCAGCAAAGTGCCCTAAGCCGCTCAGAATTATCTCAAGCACTTTGCAGCTGGACATCACAGGAGCTGTCGTGAGGATGAAGTCAGGGATGCTTATAATGTGCCTGAATTCTTTGGAGACATGTCAGTGTTGTCAATCTTAATATCCATTTTCACAAGATTTCTCCAAAGGCAATGTCATATAAGCTCTTCTGAAGTCTGCTCTCACCCACCTCCATAGCCTGATCTCAACATTTTCTCCCCTCGCCTCTAAGCTCTAATCATCTCAACCTGTGACAACTTTCCACCTCATGCTTTCAGTTCTTTGGAACTCATCCTCTCTCACCTGCATCTGCCCTATGAGGTTTTATTTTAGAGGTCACCTCCTCCCAGAAGCCTTCTCTGCCTTCTTCCTCCAGACTGGGTTAAAATTCTTAGGTTGACTTCTGGTTCTGCCCTTAAGGAGGCTGGAAATCTCCACTCCATCCTAACAAGTAGAAAGCTGGACAGGATTGAAAAGTCAACAACTCTTCTTGAATCTGTAAGAGAAGTGAAGACACAGGGCCAACCACTGCTCTCGAGATTGGAGGAACAGACTGCTGAATACAGAGGTCCCGACTGACTGGAGCAGAAACCCACAAGTGGAAACCGCTTCGGGAATCAGTGCCAATTGTTATTGATGGTTCAAAAATAACAGTAACAGTGCATTCAATGATGTATGCTTATGTATAGATTTTATGCATGTACATTTGTACTTAAGAAAGCTTACATGTAAGTGAAATGAAGGACAACAATGATACGAGAGATGGGAGGAAGGAATTAGGATTTTTTTTCTATAAGGTACTCACACTACCTGTGAAATTGTATACTGTTATTTGAAAGTGGACTTGGATTGGTTGTAAATGTTTATTGCAAACTTGAAGGCAAAAAAAGTAAAAATAGAAGTCTAACTGATATACTAAGAGAGGAGGTAAAATGGAAACATAAAATGATCAATTAATACCACAAAAGTCAGTAAGAGAGTAGAAGACAAAAGAGCAACAAAGGACAAGGACAACAAATAAAAAGTAGTAACAAATATAGTTACTATTAACCAAATATGGTTAGATATAAATCCAACTATATCAATAATCACTTTGAACATCAATGGTCTGAATGCACCAAATGAAAAGACAGAGATTATCAGAGTGGATCAAAAAACAAAACCCCAATATATGTTGTCTATAAGAAACCCAGTTTAAATATAAAGTGACAAGTAGATGAAAAGTAAATGGATGGAATACTTGAAACTAATGAAAAAAAAATAGATGGAAAAAATACACCATGCTAACAAATTAATCCAAAGAAAACAGGGGTAGCTATATTCATTTCAGACAGAGAAGACTTCATAGCAAGAAAGTTATCAGGGATACAAAGGTCGATTCTCCAAGAAGACATAACAATCCTTAAATTGTACATGCCTAACAACAGAGCATCAAAATGTGTGATGCAAAAACTGATAGAAGATCAAGGAGAAACAGATGAATCCACTATCAGAGTTGAAGACTTCAACACCCTTCTATCAGAAATGGACAGATCCAGCAGGAAGAAAATCAGTAAGCACATACCTGAAAACAGCAACATCATCAATCAACTGGATGCAATGGACATCTATAGACTACTTCATTAAACAACAGCACAATACACATTCTTCTCAAGCTCACAGGGAACATTCACCAAGACAGACTGCACTCTAGGCCACAAAACACACCTTAAAAATTGTTAAGAATAGGAAGGATACAGCGTCTCTTCTCAGACCACAATAGACTCAATAACAGAAAGGTAACTGGAAAATCCAAAAATATATGGAGATTTAACAACACACATCTAAATAATACATGAAGAAGAAATCCCAGGAGAAATTAAAAAATATTTTTAACTAAATTAAAAGTGAAAATACAATTTATCAAAATTTGTGGGATTCAAGGAAAGAGTGCTTAGAGGGAAACTTATAGCATTAAATGAATATATTAGCAAAGAAAAAAGACCTAAAATCAATAATCTAAGTTTCCACCTTAGGAAACTAGAAAAATAAGAACAGGTTAATTCTAACCTAAGCAGGGAAAAAAAAAAAAAAAAAAAAGATAGAAACAGTAAGAAATGAATCAGAAATCAATGAAATTGAAAACAGGAAATCAATCAACAAAATCATAAGCTAGTTCTTTGAAAAGATCAATAAAATTGACAAGCCTCTAGCCAGGCTAACTAAGAAAAAGAAAACTGCATAAATAATTGTGCAAATACCTTTGTTTTTTAAACTAAAGATTGTTTTTAAGATGCATAAATCTATAAATCTAGTTCGTCTTATAATTCCTTACAATACTCTATAGAACAAATATACCACATTTTATTTAATCACTCCCCTCTTTTTTTCTTTCAAAGATTTATTTTCATTGTTTTTTGACACAGAAAGAGACAGACAGAGAGACAGAGAGAAGGGGGAGGGCCCAGAGCAGTCTCCATAGTTGACAGTGTTAGTTTTTCATATCGTTTCACTCCACAGGTGGGCGTGGGGCTACGCAGGGCAGGAACTGGGCCGGGGTCTCACCTCAGCAAGAACTGAACTGGGGGCACTCCCCAGTTCTGCATATGGGTCCACATGATCTGGGGCTGGGATTCGATCCTTGGGCTCTGGGGCTGCAAAGTGAGCGCCTAACCCACTGAGCCATCCCAGCTTCCCCTAATTACTCCCCTCTTGAAGGGTATTTGTGTTGCTTCCTAATTTTGATTTTTCAAACAGTACTGCAATGAACATCTCTGAACACCACTGGGAGACTTTCTCTAGAGCCGCAGGTACCATCGTTTGCTCCTTCTCCCTTGCCAACAAAACCCTGATTTTGTTTGGGTAGCTTTGTGCCCAGTCTCAAAAAATAAATCATAATTCATCTAAGGCAGGGGCTGGCAAGACGTGTCTGTAAAGGGCAAGATAGTAAATAATTCAGGCTTGCAACCATGTAGTTTCTGTCACAAGTGTTTGATTCTGCTGTTACAGTGTAAAAGCACACATAGATGACGCATAAATGTACGGGCATGTGTTCTAATAAAACTTCTTTTACAAAAATCGATGGGTTCACCAAAGAAGATACACAGAGAGCAAATCAACACATGAAAAGATGTTCAACATTGTTAGCCTTTAGGCAAAAACAATTTAACACCATAATGAGATATCACTAAACACGTGTCAGAATGGCTGAAATGAAAAAAATAGTGACAGCACCAAATGCTGGAGAGGAGGTAGGGAAACTGGGATCACTCATTCATTGTTGGTGGGGATGTAAAATGGTGCAGCCACTCTAAAAGATGGTTTGACAAATTCATAGAAAACTTAACATGCAACTAATCCAACACTTGCATTCCTGGGCATTTACCCCTGAAAAGGGCCAGGCAGTAGTAATATGTTAGGCTTTGCGGCCATCCAGTTTCTGTTGCAACTATTTAGCAGAAAAGCACCCAAAGATCATACATTAATGAGTGATCGATCATAGCTGTGTTCCAATAAGATAATTACAAAAACAGGCTGTGGACTGGACTGGCCCACACACCATAGTTTCCTAGCCCCTGTTCTGGACTTGTTGTCAAGTAAATAATAAAAATCCTTATGATTTAAGTCTCTACCAGGTGGATTTTTCTGTTACTTGTACCGACTACAAACTAACTGACATATGTATCTAAGGCAGAGTTTCTCACACTTGGTGCTACTGACCTTTTGCGACTGAATAATTCTCTGTTGTCTGTGCATTATAGGACATTAAATGGCATCCCGCGCTGTTCTACCCATTAGAGGCTATAATAGCACCCTTCAATTTTGACAATGAAAAAATGGTCTCCAGGCATTGCCACATATCTCCTTGGGAGCAAAACTGCCCCTCGTTGAGAACCACTGATCTGAAGTCAGTAGCCAGAAGCGGAATCACCTGGTCACAGGCCACATGCATTTTCCACTTTCCCAGGTCTGCCAAATTGTTCTTCAGCATTTATCCTCATTTGCCCTCTCATCAGTATCATTTCAAGTCTAGTGATTCAGTTGCTTAAACTAAGCTCAGTTGCCTTCAATAAAGCGATTATTGCCTGAGCAGAGGACAATATGTATGAATTTTCACAGCAGGAGTGCAGGTTTAATCAACCCTGTCTCTTGTGACTCCAGTAATCAAGGCATTAGGTTTTAAGTGAGGTTTACCCTTTACGCTTAAAGTATTGATGAGACTATAATCATGGGATGGCTGTTTTTTCCTCTCCTGCTGTGGATGTGCCTCTGCTGGTCCCTATTTACTTACAACAAAAAGATCCTTAAGGGAGAGGTATCAAATGAATAATTAGGGGGTCCCTGGAGGAGGGGTTAGCCCATCTTTTCAGGTATCAAACAGTGAAACAGGATAAATGTGAGAGATGAGAGCTGTCCTGCTCTGGGCCTATTGAATGGAAGGGACTTTCCTGGGAATAACTGTGATGTAATTGAATATTGAACTCACTGAAACCTGAATCCTCTTGTTTTCCCAGTGGGTTTGGGTCAGGGTCCCTGTTCTGTTTCTTAAGTGGATACTTAATAATCCTGATATGTCAACAAGGACCATAACTAACATTTATTGAGTGCCAAGCACTTTGCTAAACACTTGATACATTCTCTCTTTAATCCTCATAACAACCCAATGAAGTACTATGGTTATTATTCCCATTTTACAGATGGGAAAGTGGAGGTTCAGAGAGGTGAAAAATATGCCCAAGGTGCCTAGCTACTGCACGGTGGAGCGAGGGTTCGAACCTAGGTCTCTCTGACTCAGAGTGTCAAACCACTCCGCTATGACTCTGACTTTCATTCAACAACTCGGCTATTCACCAAGCTGACTCCTGGCATCAAATCTGGCCTTGGCATTAATACATGGCTTCGGGAAACACAGCTGTTTGGAGGAGGCAACAGCTGTTCATTCATTTACCACTTCACCAAGCCACACGAATTAAAACACCATAAGGTAAGGCTCACTCGATCTCAAATGCCAGGATAGGTAATTATTGTTTTAATTAAAGAAAAGAGATCCTCCTCCCCCTTTCTGCTCAAAACACTTGAGTATCCGTTTCTGTAGGAGGTAAGAAAATGTCTGGGGGCAAGAAATGTTTTTGTTATTGATTATAACAATTCTATGTACATCACTATGTAGATCTGAAAGACAAACCAGTATGCTTACCCTTCCTTCCTTCCTTCCTTCCTTCCTTCCTTCCTTCGGAGTCTTTCAACAAATACTGAATATGCACTATGTGCTCTACCCAGTTTTAAGCACTGAGATACCATAGGAAGCCCATGGGAAGCCTTCATAGACTAGAAAACTGTCTTATTTCTTCACTCTGAGAGAGAGGTTGTACATCCTTGCAACTGGTAGGGAAAATGTTCTCTGAATAAAAGTATTAACTGGATTTCATGAACTATTTCTCAAAATTACCCCCTAAAACAACTCCTCCCTTCAAAGTCTCCAATGAGGCACCGAAAAAGGATGGGGAACAGGTGGACAGTCCCTAGAACTCAGCCCTTCTCAAGAACTCAGAAAGATGTGCACACACACGCTGGCAGTAGAAGAAGCTACAGGCTGGGGAATACCTGCTTCTAACGTCCCTTTTAGGACACTTCTACCCCTCTCGTGGCCTCTGCATGCATTTGCTAAGGTTGTCAGGACAAAGTGCCATAGACTGAGGGGCCTAAACAGCAGAAAGTTATTTTCTCACAATTCTGGATGCTGGAAGCCCAAGGTCAAGGACTTGTCAGGTTGGTTTCTCCTGTGGCCTCTCTCCTTGGCTGGCAAATGGCACCTTCTCAAGCCCCTGGGGTCTGTCCCTTCTTAAAAATAAGGACACCAGTCATATTGGGTTAGGGCCCCATGCTAACCCATCACCTCATGTAACTCAATTAGCTCTTTAAAAACCTTGTCTCCAAATACAGTCACATCTTAAGGTACTGGGACTTAGGACTTCCACAGAAAAATTGGGGGGGGGGGCGTAGTTCAGCCTACAATAACCTCCCTCCCTCTTCCCAATGGTGAAATAATCCTAAAGAGCACAACATCTAGGGCCAGACAGCTGTGTGACCTTGGATAAGTTATTTAAATGCTCTACTTAGGTTTATGGTAGTCATCCATAATATAGGACAAATAATAGTAGCTGTCTTATGACAGAGTTGTTAGGAGGGTTAAATGAGCTAATATATCTAAGGCACTTAGAACAATGCCTAGCACAGAGTAAACACATATAATTTATTAAATTAAGCATTAAGATATAAAACAACAACATTTTTTTCTAATGTGTTAGGAGAACACTACGTTATTCCTCTCCCAAAGCATTTGCATTTTCTGGATAGTACTGAACATCAGTGATAGAATCCCCAGTTCACGAGAACTGCATATATTTGAGGGTGGGGGCCCTCCAACATTCTTCAAAGTACACTGTTTAGTGACTACATGATCTACTTTAAAATATCAACAGCAGCCAACATTTATTAAATGCTGATGATGTGCTGGACACTGTGCTAAGGGCTTTACCAGTATGATCTTCTTTAATTCTGTGAGAAATACTATTGTTATTCCCACTTTGCAGTTGAGGAAACAGAGACTCCAAAGAGCGTCATCTCCAGGCCTCGTTCTCCAAGTAGCGAATGGTGGGAACAAATCAGGGACTGTCCAGTAAGGTGCGTGTAGTGGTGGGGGTGGGGGTGGGCTTCTATTTTCCCCCACTTTTCCACCACCCGCTTCGCTTCTCCCCCTGCTGAATGGCATGTCCCCATGGCCAAGGCTGCACTCTTCTTTGCTACAGAAAACATCC
Organism: Craseonycteris thonglongyai; assembly: GCA_004027555.1. NCBI lineage: Eukaryota > Metazoa > Chordata > Mammalia > Chiroptera > Craseonycteridae > Craseonycteris > Craseonycteris thonglongyai. Next base: position 26,441 of record PVKE010002772.1, read on the forward strand.
AAGTGGCTGGGACCCGACCCAGCGCCACCTTGCGAGCCCAGCATTTCAAGGGGCAGGCTTCCAAACAGGGTAATAATCGTCCCATTAAAATTAATGTCCATGAAGTGAGCCGTTAAAAGCGTGCAGATTAAAAAGAGGGGGAGGAGGGAATTGTTCAATTTAAATCCAAAGGGCTTTTTAAATAGACACTGTGTCTTCATTCTTGGAACGCCACACCAGGCAATGGTTCAGGTCCCCTCTGCAAAGACTAGGGGGATTAAGGAGGTGAGTCCCACGAGAATGGGGAAGTGGTTCTGGCCAGAAGCAAAGGGAACCAAGGTTTATCCAGGGCCCACTGCATGCCAGGTGCTTGGCACACATTCTTCTCGCTTAATCTCTGCCCTGATCCTGAGGAGATGGTATTATTATTCCCAGATTACAGGGGGCAGTATAAAACCGTGGTTAAGAGCTTAAAGCCTCAGGCAGACTGCCCTCATTTAGATGCAGGTTCATTCTTCACAAACTATGAGTTTGGGAAAGAGGCCTCACCTCCCCGTGCCTCAGTTTCCTCATCTGTAAAATAGGACAGTAATAGCACCCAACACACACACACACACACACACACACACACACACACACACACACACACACACGACTGTTGCCAGACTCACTGTGGGCACCTAGGCCAGGACCCTAGCCCAGTAATCTACCCACAAGGCATTCAGTAAGCATTGACCATGATGAAGGGACGAGAATGGGGCTGGGTGACCACCAAGATCACAGAGCAGAGCTGGTATCTGAGCCCTGACATGCCACAGGCCAAGGGGAAATCTCTCCTCATACTCAATCCAGACCCAATCTAAGTTCATTGTCTTGAAGAATCTTTTCCAAGTGACCAAAGGACTCATCAGGCCTTGACAACACTGCCTGTGGGAAGCAGAGAATCAAAGATTCCTCATTTCTGAATCCCAGTTATGTGAAACCCAATGGATTTAAGGTCCCCCCAATGGGGGAGGTCTCATGCTCCCAAAAAGAATCCCAAGAACACCCCCTCGCGCACCTGTAACTTCACAATCAGGGACAACTCCGCACTTCCTAGTCTGGAGGGTATAGGGCAGTCGGTTTGGAAGAGAGGCTACCGTCTCCGTGCCCCCCACGCCCCACCCCTGCCAACCACTTAGGGTCTCCATTGCGCATGAAATCGGAATCGCTGCTAGAAACTGTAATCCAGGCAGCAAAATAATATTCACAAAGGAAGCCGACAAAAATAAGTTTCCTTCTAGAAAGCCCCTGGTGAGGGTCTTTCTGCTGCGAGTGCGGTACGCGGCGAATGCGTGCCTCCACGCCCCGCGGGAGCTGAGGATCGACCTCTCCAACCCCCACCCCGCCTCCATCAAGGTTTCTAGCGGCCTGGGGGCGCGTTGGGTCTGGCCGCCAAGCGCAGAGGCGGGTGGGGGCGTGTGTCCGGTGTGTTCAAATCAGAAGCCTACAGGTGCCGAGTCAGACCTGAAAGTAGGCAGGTTCGGTTGAATCTGGCCCTGTCGTAAGATTCTGAAGCAACCCACCTTCCCAAAACAAAACAATAGCCTCGGACTATTTGTGAATAGTGCAGCCGAATTCGATACCAGCTTTATCCAACGCAACAAACAAGCCTGCTTCCCTGGCCAAATTGGAACTGGAGCTGAATTCAGAAAAAAGGGAAGGAGAAAACCCTTTCCTGGCGCTCTACGCCTCCGCGGGAGCGCCCTGCGCCACCCTCTCCCCTAGCCCGGGACCTCCGCGGCGAGGCGCCCTGTCGAGTCCCAGGGCCGCGCGCTCCTCTGCTCCCAAATCGCGCACCCCCTCGCTGCCGGCGCCGCTAGGGTTAAAAGTTACCTCTCGGTTTCTTCTGCCTGCAGTCGCCCCCCCCCCTCCCGGGGCCGGATGATGTAACCCCCCTCCCCAACCCTCCCCGCCCCCCTCCACCATGTGACACTTTAATTAATAATAGCGCCGTCAGCACAACAAACGCACAACACAAGGAGAAACTTGGTGTCCAAGGGAGGTCCCGGGCGGCTGGAGCGCGGCGGAGGCAGGCGCAGAGGCCGGAGGGAGAGGAGGCGAGGGGCGGCCCGAGAGCAGGGAGGGAGCGAGGCGAGCGGTCATGTGCCCGTGCCCCCTGCACCGCGGCCGCGGGCCCCCGGCCGTGTGCGCCTGCAGCGCGGGCCGCCTGGGTCTGCGCTCGTCCGCCGCGCAGCTCACAGCCGCCCGGCTCAAGGCGCTCGGCGACGAGCTGCACCAGCGCACCATGTGGCGGCGCCGCGCGCGGAACCGGAGGGCGCCCGGCGCGCTCCCCACCTACTGGCCCTGGCTGTGCGCGGCCGCGCAGGTGGCGGCGCTGGCGGCCTGGCTGCTCGGCAGGCGGAACTTGTAGGAACGCGGTGCTTCTTGGTGGGGCCGGAGCCGAGACCCAGCCGGAGCGAGCAACAGGTACGCGAGCCAGCCAGCGAGCGCCAGGGCGCGGCAGCTGGGGATTGGAGACGCTAGGCTGGCCTGGGAGCCGGAGAGCGGCAAGTTTGGCTTTCTTCCCTTCCCATCTCCTTCCTCTGCTCCCTTCTCTCGCAAGGATCTCCGTGCCCATCCTATCCAGTCCTCATCTCGCCTTGCAAATGCCAGGTCCCCACTTTCTGTCCCCTTCTCTCCGACTCCTTGAGCGCGTCTTGCCACTGTCTTCAAAGGGATGGCTCTGGGAAGACTTCAGCCTCCATAATCCCCACACGTCCCTATGTAAACACACAAGTAAAAACTGTGCTTGCTGTGACAACGTAGTTACAAGCCACACCAAATAATGATAATCTATCCCCATTTCAAGACAAGTCCCCCATCCTTTTCCAAGCCGCCTGGTGGTCCTAAGTCGCCACCGTCTCTATCATCTCCCCTCCAACCCTGTTCTAAGTGTCACTTTTCCAGTTTCTGTTCCCTATTCTCCAGCAACCGGAGCGCATCTCGCGACTTCCTCCCCGTCCAAGTATCTGGCTGGCTCTCTTTCTTCTGCAGGGCCGCACTCTGCAGTTTTCCTCCGCTCTGCCAACTTCTGCGCTCCTTCTCCAGCGAGGTGTCCCGTTTAAGGATCGTGGCCCACTCTTCCCAAACGGCTGGCGCTGGGCTGGAGAAGGCGATGCCCAGACGTGGGCTTGAATCTGGGTCTCTTAGGGAAACTCCATGGGGAAGTCTTAATGGAAGAGCAGTTATTGAGCTCTTTTGGGTGCTAGGCCCTGTGTAGGGAGGGAATGTTTGAGAGTTTGCAGAATGCTAGGTACCGCTTGGGGGTGGGGGTGGGGAGTGACTACTGAGCGCCTAGTGTGTTTGGTACCAGTGGGAGAGAGGTACTGACCACCTACTATGCGCTAGGCTCTAGGGGTTGGGAAATTATTCAGTACTGCTTTGGGGGCGCAAACGTATAAGGAACGTTTTTGTTTTTTTTTCTGATTCTGAAATAGAGAGGAGAGCCGCAGAGAACGGGGTTGGAGAGAATCAGGCCGGGTCCGCCCTAGAAGAGTCTAGGGCGGAAAGGTGAAGGCCGAAGGTGAGAAAGCTAGCGTCACCGGCATGCCACGGCCCGCGACGCCCCGTGCTCGGGTCGTGTCTGAGCCCCGCCGCGCGCCGACATCCTGGGAAGCTGGCGTGGCGCCCGGAGGCGAGGCCTGAGCGTCTGCGCCCGCGGGGAGAGGCGGCAGCCGGCGCGTGGGGGGTGGCTGCGCCCCGGGAGCTGCGGGGGTGCACAGGGTGTGAGCCGGGAGCGCAGGCGACAGATGTCGCGTGGGCCGGCGCAGCCAGGGAGCTGGCGACGAGAGGCGCGCGCTTCGGGGCGCTCCCTGACCGGCTCCCGGGGTCCCATCCGCTGCGAGGGCCTTCCAACACCGATAGCGGCCAGGTTGGGGGTGCCAAATCCCAGGGCAGAGAACAACATTTTGGACCGGGCGCAGGGAGCAGCAGAAAAAGGAAGTCCAGAGAGAAATACAAAGCCCAAAGCTTGGAATTTGGGAAAAGGTGGGGAAAAAAAAGTGGGAGGAGGGGGGGGTAAAGTAAAAAGAAAACAGGCGGCAAGAGGAAGAAAGGAAGGAAGGTCCGGGGAGCTGGAGAAAAAGACTGCCTGGAGAACAAGTTGCAAGCAAAAAAGTAGGTTAGGAGGAAGGATGGGAAGCGAGAGGAATCCAGGAGAAATGGGGAGACGGGCTAGGAGACGGCTTCTTCCCTCCACGGTGCAGGTGAGGTTTGGGTGCGAGCTCCCTTTCCAGGAAAGGGCGGTGCGGGACGCTGGGCGCCCCACCCAGAGGGCGGGGAATGCCCTGCCAGAGCCCCACTGTATGTGCCCGTCTGGGCTGGAGGTGCTCCCAGGGCCCCAAGGAGGAGTGCCGGCCGGGAGGTGGCCGGAGACCTCCGCGAGGACGCGTGGGGCGCACAGAGCGCGCCCCTGTGCGCCCGGGCGCGCAGGAGGACCCATGCGACCTGTGAGGGGGGATGGAGAGGCGTCGCCAGATACCGTAATTGTCGCCGCAGAGTTGACTCCGTCTCCATTATGCTTCTGCGACAGAGTTCCTTACTGCGTCCTGACTGCAGGCCACACCCCTAGGGTCCCCTCCGGCCTGTGGGGTCCCGCCCAGGCGTCCCCAGCAGCCACACCTCCAGGGCTCTCCCGCCAGGGGTGCCTTGACCTCGGGATGCCCAGCTCGGCTTTCCTCCAGCGCTGTCCCTCAGCCCCTCGGGTCGCCGGTAGGACTTGTACCACCCACTTCCTGCGTTCCCTCCCGGGGTTCGCTGTGCCCACCGGGCTCCCAGCCTCGGTCCCTAATCCACTTCCTGCAACCTGCAGCTCAGACCTTTTCTTGTGCGTTTGCTTAACTGGAGAAACCCATCTTTCTCCAGCCTGCCCAACGTTAGGAAGAAGTGAAAGGACATCCACGGGGGAGGAAGACAAGGCGCCGAGTTCGCTGTGGGGTCCTCAGCACTTTTCCTCCCCCGGAGGAGAGATGGCAATGCTGGTAGGGCGCCTTGGGGGTTTCAGGGAGGCCTGAGACAGCCATATAGCACAGACGTGGGGCATTAACCATGAGCTTAGATGCAAGCAAGTTTCAGCAATCTCATTTTGAGCCTCTATGGCGAGCCAGCAATACCTCTCTCAGAAGTCACTAAAATAAAACAAACCCGAGGCTGTTTTCCTATCTGTAAAAGGGGGACAGTAATAGTACCTCATGTGTAGATGCTGACAAGAGGGTAAAATAAATTCATACACAGAAAGCTCTAGAACAGTGCCTGGCATGAAAGTAGTGGAGATAAGTGTGAACTGTCACGATTATGATTGTGCATTTCTTTCTTTCCCAAAGGAGACCACATTTTGTCATTGTCATTCCTGGCAACTCCACACCATTCCTACTTGGAGAGTTAGGGCTAGATGGGCCAGGGTAGTACAGCCATTAAGAGCGTGGGTTTAGGGAGCGGGGGGACATGGATTTAAGTCCCAGCCCAGGAACTTGTTGGCTGTGTGACCTTGGGTCAGAACCATAACCTCTCTGAGCCTTTATCTGTTAACTGGAGCCGGACTTCTTCCAGGGTTGTTGAGAGGATGATAGGAGAGCGTCCATTTAAAGCGCCCGGTGCCGGCGCCTGGCAGTTCGCTCAACAGAGGATGTTCTGAAATGGCTAATGCCGTTCTTATTGTTTCAAAGGGTAGACTGAGGCAGAGTCCACCTGGGTCATCCCAAAGGATCAATGGGAAAGTCAGAAATGGAACTGGAGTTTCTGTCTTTGAGGGCCTGTGGCATGCAGCCACCTCCACCACCCCCAGATGACTTGGGGGGGGGACTGAGCAGCCATCAGAGGGGCCAGTGAGCCTTGAATTCCTGCACTCCAGAGATTCGCTTCCTGAGAGTGTCACTGGGAGGCTCCAGGAGGCTGGGGAGGCCATGCGGGGGACGGTTCCATTTAACCAGTCACTGTTCTAAGACACAGAGAGAGGGAACAAAAGAGGTTTCATGGTATGTGTTGGCTGGTGGAGGCATGAGAGGGAGGGCGACCACGTGTGTCTTGGGAAGGGGCGGGGGAGGAGAGAATGGAGCCCAGAAACCTGCCCAATGAGGGGTCTGGGGTGGGAAGAATCTGGCCTGGGACAAAGGTAAAGGAGAGAAAGGGAGGCTGCAGGCCCAAGAGGCCACCTGGTCAGGGGCAGGACAGAGAATGGGCCAGCAGGAGCCTGCTTGAATGAGTGAATGAATGACTGGCTGGTCCACCAGCCAGGCCTGCTCACTGGTTCTTGGCAGGGACTTGGGGGACTGAGTGGTTAAACCTGGAGGCGCCTCCCTCGGCTCCCTCCCAGCCTGCTGTACCCCTGCCAGTGTTACCTTTAGAGCTTGAAGGCCGTGGGGGTGCAGGGGCTGGGGAGAGACAGCGGAAGAACCCCTGGGAAGGGGCCTGCTGTGCTGCCTTCATGCCACATGGTCCCTGTCTGGAGTTGCCCACTTGCCCAGTGAGGGGCCAGGGCACAAGTGATGAGCTGCGGATGTATTATTAAAGCAGCCATGGCCGGGGCTGATTAAATGCACAATTGGCAGCATAATTGGGCAACAGCACCCTGGTTTTTGAAAAGTCAGGTTTTCAGACTTCTACAGGGGTCGAGAGGAGTGGAGTGGGGGCTTCTGTTTCCCCCTGGCCATCACCATATGTGACAGGATTGCCCCACAGGGGCCCTAGCCCTGGGCACCTTGCTTGTTACATAGCAGGCATACAATAACTTTGTAATGAATACATGAATCGATCAGAATCTGTGCAAGGCAGGTAATATTGTTTCCCAAACTCAGTTTTTTCCACTTCTTCGTAATGATTGAGTGCCCACTGTGTGCAGGGCACTGTGGACATGGAAGAACATAGAAGCTTATGTTGTCATGAAGTCTTAGGTTGACCAGATGTCCTGTTTTAAATGGGACAGAAAAAAACACTACCGTCCTATTTCAAACAGTGTGTCTGGTCGGCCTACCGACACCTTGAAGGTAGCCCAGTGAGAGTAGCATGACCAGCTGGGACTGCCAATCAGAGCATCTGCGCTGGCTTCCTCTGTGGTCTGGGCTTCCCCACAGCATGGAAGCCTCAGGGCTGTCGGATTCTGACATGGAGACTTAGAGCTCCAAAATCAAATGTCCTGGGGGAGGTGGGGAGGGCCAGGTGGAAGCTGCTTGGCCTTTTCTGACCCAGCTTCAGAAGGTACTTTGGGTTAGAAACAAGTTACAAGACTGCCCAGATTTCAGACGAGTGTACCTAGATACTGCCTGGTAGGCGGGTGGCAAGGTTCTAGAATAACGTGTGTGCAGGAGATACTGCTGTGGCCATCACTGGATTACGCATTCTAACACAGAGATAATTCAGAAGGTGCTGAGGGCTTCGAAGCGAATGCACCAAGGTACTGTGATGGAGAGCCCGGTGCCCCCGACCTGCAGTGGTCAGGGATGGCCACTTGGAGGAGAAACCAGGGGCCTCGTGCCCTGAATGACTAGAAGGAGCCAGCCATGTGAAGACCTGCAAGACAGGTGTTCTGGGAAGAGGGGCTAGCATGTCCAGAGGCCCGGAGGTGAGGCTGCACTGTGTGGCTGAGGAAGAGAAAAGCGAGCCTATGAACTTGGGGGAGAGGACACAGGGGCCAGATCAGGCCACGGTGGGGAGACTGAGTTTTGTTCCAAGCGCAATGGGAAGAAGGGACTGGGAAGAAAACCAAGCTCAGAGAGGCTTTCCGCCGTAATGGGATTCACCAGTGCATGAAGAGACAAGAGGAGAATCAGATGTGAAGCAAACAATCAGCAAACCATGAGTCTGCAGGCAGGAATTGAGTAGCAGCAGCTCAGAGCTAGGCACTGGGAGGCAGCGAAGCAGGGCTGAACGGGTCCCAGCCCCTGGCTTCCAGACTTCAGGGACACGAGATCCGGGCTTCTCAGTGGAAGTGAACTAGTTCATAGTTCACCTCCCGCCAAGGTCTGAGAGGTCCTGGTCCCTGTACCAGCTCACTGATGCCCAGCCCTCAGAATGCTGAGCATACTGGTTGGCTTTTCATCACCTAAGAAATTTCATCTTTCAACTCACGATCCTCTTCTTTCTCTCTTTCCTGCCCTAAATTGGTGCCCCTGCTATTGGGTGGGCTTTCTGTGTTTTAGCCCATCTCAGTGAGATGCATCCTTTTCTTGATGCTGGATGCATAGGAAAAGAGAACGCTCCTTTATCTAACTCCTGTGGAGAGAAAATTGGCTTCCCCAGCATTGAACCTTTGCTCCATAGGCTGTAGACTTGGGCAACATGGAATTAAATTGCTTTGGGAAACTCTATGTAATTCCTGCCCCCAACCCCCTTTTTAAGAAAAAAAAAGAAAACTTTTTCCTGATTTCAAAAAAGAAAATATCGCCAGTTCATGATCAAGTATTTGGAAAAGGCTGAGTAAAAGAAAATTTTAGTCGATTGTTTTTGTCTCACTATCCATTGTTAACATTTTGATAGATTTCTTTCCATTCTAAAAAGGCACTGATAGGTTCTTTGACAAATGGAATCACTTCAATCTATTCTCTGTACCCTGACTTACTCATTCTGTCGCAGACATTTCTCCACGCCTTACAATATTTCCCCCATCACACTTCTTAGAGGCTGCTTGGTATTTCCTTGGCTGCTCCATCATTTTCCCTCCCAGTGTGATGAAGACCACCCTTGCGTGAAGCTCTCTGGGCACATCACAGGTGATTTTTTTAAAGGATGTCCACACGTGGAACTTTGATATCAAAGCACATGTAAACATTCTTTTATCCGAAAGGTTGTCTGAAGAGTATGAAATCTGGTGCTAACAGTCCAGAAGGGCTTTCTAGACAAACACTGTCATTTGTTCCCGTTTCTCATTCAGGTCACTGGCCTCTGTATATCATGTTGGTTGTCAGCGTGGCTCTTGAGGGCGCTGTTCCTCTCCTCAGCGACACTGCATTGTCTCTTTGTGGACTGTGCTTCACAGAGGGCTCCTGGAGTACGTGTGAGGGCAGGTGACTCCTCACATGCCCATCCCAACTTCCGGGAAAGGCTCCACATCACAGCAACGTCACTAAGGGTGTGGAGAGCTTCCTTGCCTGCCTCACTGTACCTGTCACCCTGGGATAACCATGGACCACGTTCATCTGATATTCTGGACCTAGCACATGGTACTTAATAAATACCATGGATGCTAACACACCGATGATGGGGAAACCTAGACAAAGTGGCTTTGGGTCAGGTCTTTGGAGGGTGGGACTGTGTTGGGGCAGTGGGGTAGATCTGAGAAGAAAGACCATTTGCAAGGACAGTCCAGATTTAGAATGTTTTAGCCTGGCTGGCACACCGGGGTGCTTAATTCTTGACCCCGAAAAATCTAACCACTGGCAGCTGCTGACTGTGTCCCCGCCGATCTTACGCTGAGGCAGGACAGCTGCGTGGAAGCGACATGAACTCTGGAGTCAGGTTGACTTTCAGATTAGGCCCCGACCTGCCATTTACCAGTTGTGGGACCATAGGCCTGTCCCTTTACCTTCTGAGCAGTATGAGGCACATTACTGATGTTCAAAAAGTAGTAAGGGACACTGTTCTCATCTGGTGTAAAATCCAGTCCGTGGGCCCACATTCACAGTGTGGTGGGAACTGAGCTCATTGGAGGCTTTTCTGAGCTTTTTGCGTAAGGCAGTTGCTACTTCTGCCTCCCCCACTTTGGGGCTCATAAATAGTCCGCTTAAGCCACTGCACCAAGCCTGGGGGGAGCTCCAGGACAGGACTTCCCCACCTGGTGACAATCCCTCCAGGTCCCAAGGGGTGCCAGCTGAGTCTGTTTGGCACTTGGCATGGTGGCCAGCCCAGAGCGGGGCGCTCACTGACTACTGAGTGAATGGATGGATGGGTGAATTTGGAGGAGGCCTTGGGGAATTTGGAAACCCCCAGAAATTACACATTAAAACTGTCTCATGTCCCACTCCTCTGTTTCCCTCTGCTTTGAGAGACAAACCATGGCTTTGATCCAATTCTCAGAAGACCTATGGCCCAAAAGGTCACCATTCTAGAAACACAACCAGAGCTACACTGGACTTTAAGAGACTACCTAACCTGACTCCCTTACCTTACAGATGGGGAAACTGAGGCACAGAGATAGCTACTGAGAGTGTAGATGAGGTGGGCTTACATGCCTGCTGACTCTTAAGAGTACAGTGTGTAGGCAAGGGTTGAAACCTGGTGGTCTGAATGTGGCCCACCATTGAATTCTGTCCACCTTGCATGGTCCCCTCCCCCGCCACCAACACTTAAAAATCAAGCACCTTCATAGTGCTGATTCTTCACGTAGAAGCATGTATTGCTCGCTTTTCGTGGAAAAATGGAAAGATCTGACAGCACTGAGTCTACCAGCAAAAGGCTGGAGCTGAGTGTCCCCTTTAAATGGGACCGAAACTCTCCTGTTACCCCAGCCTCTTGTGGGAACCCTTTAGAGAGCCTAATACATTGAAATTTGCAACCCCTGATTTAAGGGACCCCCCTGCCAGGCTTTCCTTGATGCATACACCACCCACACATGTATCCTATTTTAAAGGTATGAGATCATTCTGTTCCTGCTGCTTTATAGTCTGCTTTCCCCCCACTAAACACAGGTTGCTGAGGTCTCCACATCCACAGAGGAAGGTTTCCATCATTCTCTTTAATGACTGCATGGTGTTTCCGTGGTTGGAGGGACCATGATTTACTTTTCTGGTCCTCTCCCCCAGGGACATGCATGCTGTTTCCCATTTTCTGATAGTGCAAATGAGGTGTCATGGACATTCTTGTTTGGACTTTGCAAAAAAAAAAGTGAAGTTCCTAGAGGTGAAACTGTTGGGTGAAAGAATGGGCGTGTTGTAAGGTGCTACCTAGAGCAAGCTCACAGTAACCCCGTGGAAGTCAAGTTTGTGTGTCTCGCAGATCAGCCATGACCTCTGCAGGGTTAAACAGGGTCTGCCTGTTTGATTTGGGTAGATTGTGTGCTGAGCAGCTGCCTCCCATTGCTAGTACTTACCTTTCTGGAAGTCAAGTTAGTCTGGCATTCAAGGCCCAACCTGCCATAACTTCATCATGGCGGGGAGGGTAAAAGTCTGGTCTCTCAGGGATTTTACACAATAACTATTTACTGAGAGCACTGATACCTAATCAGTGATAGCACTGATAACTATTCAGGGAGCAGGGGTCTGGGCAGAGGGGAGCAAACCCTTTCCCCAGGAGCTGCCAAATGGCCTCTCCTTTTTCATGCACCCAGAACTTAGCCTTCTGCTCTCTCAGTCCCTCGCCATAGTCTTCTTAGATCCAGCTTCCTAACCCAGCAGCGTGAACCACACGGATAGAGATTTAAGCAATGGCACAGGCTAGAGCAATCTTCTTCCCTCTAGGAAGGTTCTGCATGGACAGTTTTGTCGGCATGAGCCCTAGGCTCTAGGTCCAACCGCTGGTACCCTCTGAACTCCATGGGCAAAACCAACCCACTGAAACCAAAGATGGAAGAGCGAGGAAGTCACCACCATTGTTCACATGCTCCCTTATTCCCTCTTGTTCAGCGTGTTGAGCTGAATACCTACTATGTGCAGGCACTGTGCTGGGCTCTGGAGACAGAATGATGGGGTGGGGGAACATGGTATCTGTAAGTGCACAGAAAATATTCCGGGAGACTTAGGGGTAGAGCGAAAGGGGCTTTCCTTTTACTTCTATATCCTCCTCTGTAGTTTGAATTTGTAACTTATCGCTTGTGGAAATAGCAAGAGCAAAAAAAGTATTCTTTAAATTAAAAATTGCGGCCTCTTACACGGGAACGCAAAGGGGAGTGAGCCTCTTGCTTCATCAAATGTGGCAACGGGGTTCAGAGACCACAGCTTCTTGCCCTGTGCCCCCCAAACTGCAGCCCACAGAGGCAGAACCTCGATGGCGTCACCTTCGCCCCCTCTGCCCGCTTGCCCCCTCCGCATTGTGGTGAAAAGTGGAAATAGGGACATTTTTTTTAAAGGTGTTTCATGAACCATTCTGTTGTGAGATTTGGTTGTGAGTCAGCATTTGAGGAAGTTCTGTTTGAGCCAAGTTTGAGGGAAAATATCCAGGGGCAGGACAGTGGCTCATGGTGGGAGGGGTGCACTAAGTGTTTCAGAAAGCATTTTAAATGGTACAATTACTATTTGCCCCTTGCAATAAATAAATAAATAAATAAATAACATAACATAACATAACATAACATAACATAACATAACATAAGCAACACAGAAGTTAAAGCAAAGCACTGCAGGACCCCTTTGACTCTGTCCCCAAAGCCACTACCCTGGGGTAACTTACAGTCTCGAGTATATAAAACAGTAACAGTAACAAGTGCTGACCTTACTATGTGCCAGACTTCTGAGTGCCTCGTGTATGTGAATACTTTCAGTCCTTACATCAACACGATGAGATTTGCTATTACTCTCGCCCCTTTTCCCTAAAAGGAAACTGAGGCCCAGAGAGGTTCAATGACTGGCCAGAAGTCATATAGCTTTTATGGGTCCGAATCAAGATTCCAATTCAGGTGTCGGGCTCCAAAGTCTGTGCTCTCAACCATTACACTGTGTTGCCTCTGCCACACCTTTTTATATGGAGACACACACGTATTCATTAATGGAAAAGTGGTCGGGGATTGTGCTATTTGGCCATTTGCTCTTTTCCATTAAGACTGATAACCATCTTTCTGTCTCGGCACATTTAGATCTACCTCTTTCTAATATGCACATCACTTAATGTGTTAATCTAGTCTCCTATTGATGGACACATGGGCTGTTTCCAAACTGCTGTTGTTACAAACAGAGGTGGCGGGAACATCCTTGCACGGTCGGCCACTACTTCTATGGGCTAGGTCCCTAGCTTAGGGTGTCCATCTTAAGACCCCGATATGTACGCACAAGCCCACTTTCTGTTGTGGGATTTGGGGCAGGGAACACACACTCAGTGTAGTGCAGTGGTGTGCTTCTGGTATTCATGTGTCACTATCAACACCAACCTGTAACCAGCATATAAGTGGGCGTGGCCCTGGGAAATCCTTAGGAAGAGTCATAGGCTCAGTGATTTACAGGCAGGAAAAGTGAAAAGCGTGGCTGGTCCTACTCTGTTTTGCAAGAAAATACCATCCCTTTTGTGGATGCAGTTGATCACGTTTCTTCTCCCTTACTCAACGACACCCTTCCCTCTCCTTTCCTCTCTTCTTCCCCTCCTCTTCCTCTTTCCTCTTCTCTTCTTCCTCCCCTCCTCCTTCTTCTGATATAATCCACCTACGATAAAATCCACCCTTTTCATGTAGACAAGCCAATGGTTTTTACTATATTCATAGAGTTGTACAACCATCCCCACAATCAACTTTAGAGCATTTTTGTTTCCCCAACAGAAACCCCTATTCCCATTAGCAGTCACTCCCCGGTTCTTCCCATCTACTTTCTGTCTCTAAAGATTTGTCTCCTAGGGACATTTCATTTAAATGGAATCACACAATATTTGTTTTTTCACATCTGGATTTTTCTCTTAGCATAATGTCTTCATGGTTCATCTGTATTGTACCATGTGTCAGTACGTCCATTCCTTTTTGATGGCAAAATAATATTTCAGTGTCTGGAAATGCCCCATTCTATGTTCGTCAGTTCATAAATGCTTAGGTTTCCACTTTTGGGCAACTATGGATAACGCTCCTTTGAACATTTGTGTACAACTTTTTTGTGGGTGTATGATTTTGATTCTCTTGGAGATGTGCTATTTTTCCTGCCCTGCCCGGAGTGCCTCATCTTATCCTAATTCCCGGCACCCTGTGGTGCTCAGCAGGGGTTTGGCCTCTTTCCTTTAGAAGCTTTCTCTGACTTCCCCTTTCCCTCATGAGCTCTGTCTGGGCTTCTATAGCTCATATTTACCCAGGCTGCATGATCTTTATATGACATTGTCTTTATCAAGGACTTCTCACCTGCCCCTGTTTGCCTCTCGGCCCCTCAAAGGCTAGAACTATGTCTTGGATCTGTAACAGTCTGGTGCTTGGCAATGAATGAATGAATGAATGAACGAACAAATGAATGAGAGTAGAGATTGTCCTATAAGTCTGCCTTGAATATGAATCTATGAAATGAATAAGTGAAGATTCTGTTCCTGGGGGAAGCCGGGATGGCTCAGTGGGTTAAGTGCTCACTTTGCAGCCCCGGGGACCCAGGATCGAATCCCAGCCCCAACCCGTGTGCACCCACATGCTGAACGGGGGTGTGCTTCCCATGCAGGAAGCCCCGTTTGGTTCTCGCCCCCCGTTTCAGCCCCTGGCTTGAGGGGGGCATGCCTCTCGTGCTGAGGCCACCAGCCCAGTTCCTGCCCTGCCCGGCCTCCCGCCCACCTGTGTGGAACAAAACCATGTCGATAACTGATGACATAGAACTATGGAGACTGCCCTGGGCCCTCGCCCTTTCTCTCTGTCTCTCTCTGTCTCTGTCAAAAACAATAAAATAAATCTTAAAAAAAGAAAAAAAAAGATTCTGTTCCTGATTTGGAGGAGCAAAAAGGTAGTTTGGCAATGCAGTCTCTTTTTTTTAAAGCACAGAAGATGCCTATGTAAACATCTAAGTCTGGAAACAGAGAGGGGTGTGTGTGTGTTTCGGGAAGGCGGCGGTGTGGACAGAGCTTTGGGGGGAGAAGTAAGACTAGCTTTGGGGGGAACCTTCCCTCCAACATCCCCGCTTTGAATGTCGCAGCTCTCCCCCCGCCCTCCTCCGCTCCTGACAGACAGGCTGGCTGCAGAAGCTCCAGGCGCTGACGTCACCCCAGTGGCTGTCTGCATGAGCCTACTGACCGAAATGCAAATCTTTATTTCTGCAGGTTGGTGAAAACCCTGTGTCCTTGAAGAAAGCTGGTTCCCATTTTTCCGAGGGGGAGCCCAGAGCTTGAAAGGCCGCGGTTGGCACTTGGAGAAGAAAGTTGGAGAATAAAGACAACGCCTGGGGCACTAGAAGCATCGCGGAATGGGACTGGGGAAGGAAGCCCTTCGGATATCCAGCTGCAGAAACAAACACCCCAATGCTATTTACATACAGCTCTCTCTATATGTATAAAAAAAAGAAAATATGAATATTACTCCTCAGTGCATGCCTTGTCGAGGACGCGGCCCCTCCCTTCTCCGCACTGTCTGATGTGAACTTTGATGTTCTGTCATGTCTGTGGCACCGGAAGAGAGATGCCTACTGTGTACCGAGAAAAATCTGCAAAGACTGGTGGGCGTTAGCCTGAGTGACCTGACTGCCTGGATGCGGGTGGAGTAAGAGGTGAAAAGGCAAAAAAAGAAAGAAAAAAAAAAAAAAAGCGAGGAGGACTGAAGGCTAGTTGGTAGGGGCAGCCTGGACTACCTCCATTTCCAAGTCTTGACAAGTCCTAGCCTCTGCATACCTACCTAGCTAGCTAGCTAGCTAGTCCCACTGTCACCTCGAGACAAGTGGGATCATTTTGTCCCTGCCAATCTGGTGTCGCCGGTGCTTCACTTGCATTTTGCTGGTGCTATGTGTGTTCTTGTTGGTGCTGCCATGCTATTCTGTTGCCAGACGGAGGACAAGAGAGATTTCTATTTTGCTGTTTTAGATTCTTTTTTTTTTTTTAAAGAAGAGACAAGGGGAAAGTGCCACTTGAGAGTCTCCTTTCTCTATGTGGGAGTGAATATCCAGAGGCGTTTGGGAGCAAATCTTGGGGTCGAGGAAAGGAGGGAGGGTAGGGTTGGCACTGAGTGGTCTGCTGGTTACGAAGTGGAAAGTTGACCTCATATGTGACTTGTGTGAGGACTTCTCCACCCCAGAAAAGGTATCCTGGGAGTTCAGCCCAAAGCCTCCCTCACTCCCCAAGGGCATTTCAGGGCTTATGTTTTATGGATTAAAGAGCCAAGAAATGGCTACGTTCTGGTCAAGGGTAATTTATAAGCAAAGGATGTTGTGGGGAGGGAGCAGATCATGTAAATGAAATGCACCAGCATCTCACTGACTGACAGAGGATCTGATTCACGCCCCCCCCCCACCCCAACCAGGATAAGGTCCTATTTTCAGAAGTTTCTAGAAGGGCTAAAAAAAGATGTGTTCCGGACTGAGACTTGGCTGCAAAGACTTTTCAGGGAAACATGATTATTTGTTTTGCTTTCATTTTAAAAAGTCCAACAAAAACAGGTATTATTCGTCTGCCCAGAGTCTCACACGCTGTGGTTTTCAAAGCTGAGATGGTGAGGTACAAGGCTGCAGGTTCAGTCATTGTACAGGGCTGGATTTGCAGGTCACCACCACCTAGTACCTACAGACAGGGCATCCGCTGGGCTGGTCAGCAGACACCCTTCCAGTTCTAAGAAGGTAAGGCTGACATGGGTCTGAATGGGAATAATGTGCTGAAAATCACCAGGCCCTTCAGAACCTTTCAGGGCTGCTGCAAGCTGGGAGCTGTCTTTCTCTTGAAAAAACAAAACAAAAAACAAAACCATGCCTGATGTTTTCCTAAACAGCAACCCCAACTGCAGAAGCTGAGGGCAGCTCCACCCCACCCCCACCTCCCCCAATCTCGGCAGCTTGGGACTTAGCAAAACGAAAAGGAAAGCTTGTTTCCGGAGAACTTGTTTCATTTCATTGTGGAGCCCTCCCCACAGTTGTGCTTACAGGGGATGGGTGTGTAGGCACGTATGGTCAGCAGAGAGCAGCAAGTGACACATCCGCACCCAGCCACGAACTTAGAGAAGGCGGAATTAATTAGAAGGATGTGAAATATAGTCTCTGCTTTCATTTGGACACCAGAGTCTTTCCAGCTCACCCCACTTTGGGGGAGCGTTTTAAAAAAAATTATTATTATAGTTGTATGCAATCACCACTCTCTGCTTCTTTAAGGCTGTACCTTCAGAGACTGGGGTGGGGACATGCTAACCTCCCAGACACAGGAGCAAGGGGAGAGGTCAGAGAATCCCTTTTTCAACCCTGTCTTGCCTACTAGCTTGACATTTCCGCTAGAGGATCCAAACTCCAAATGCTGGGGGTTGGTGTTTGGGGCAATTTCGATTTCAATGAAGCCACACTGCTGAGAGAACCGGGCACCCAAGACCTCCTGATGGAGCTTTGCAGCCAAGTCCCTTGTACATATTCTCTTGTATTATTAGAAACTGCGTATTTACCTAATCCTGGCTTTTTCTTGCACATCATTAATGTGAGTGCACTTCTTGACTGCCCCGATTTTTGACAAGGGGTTGTTTTTAACGCTTGTTTTTATATGAGATTTGACTTCTTGATGGACATTTGTATTAGAAAATTGAAGCATGATATATATGTGTATATTGTCTTCACCATCTCTCCTGTTGCATTACTTGGATTGCATGAGATAGTGGTGGTGGGGGGGGGTTCTTTTAAAAATATTTCCACAGTGTGCAAAGTGCTGGCACCATTTCTCCCCCACCCCGCTTTTTCTCCGGCTGCCAAGGAGTCATTGATTTTGATTAGTTTCACTGCAGAGCGTCTGTAGAGAGGGAGGGAGCTTTGAAATAAATTTAAAAAAAGACCTCATATCGGGTTTCAGCAGACAGCAGTGTGTGTGTGTGTGTGTGTGTGTGTGTGGTGTGTATGCGCGCCTGCGCAAAGCAAAGGGAGGCCTCTGAGATCATTGTTTAGGTAGCTTGCTGCATAATGAGGTGAGGAGCGAATGGAAGGGCCTCCTGTCCTGAAGATGCTGGCTGTTCTCAGAGGGTAGGGGGTCCAGGAGCCATAAGGAGTGGAGCCTCCTGGGATTTCAACATTCCAAAGTAGATCCATTCCCTTCTGGAAGCTTCTCTCCCTACCCCATCTTCCTCAATGAAGTAAGATCTTTTTTCCCCCCTTTTCAAAATTTGGATTCCAGTTCATATTCCGCTTGGAATAGATGTAGGTTGAGTAACAGGTTTCTTTGGGGAGCCCATTTGCCTCTTTGGTTGCTGTCCATGGTCCTGGGCCAAGAGAGCCTCTGAGAACGCAACTCCTACTTTCCTCTTCCATTGGGATCCTGGAGACTTCCTTTTCACTTCCAGTGGCCTCATTTTAAAATGCTTTTCTATTTCGATGACGAATGGTGACTTAAACAATACTGTCACAGAACAATGGAGCGGTGGCTCTGACTTCACAATTTAGGTATTAATATCTGATCTCGTACTCCTAGCTCTGTTGTATCATGTTTCTGACAGTGACAAAATAGCACTTCCCCTCACTGGGAAATTGGGGGAGTCCTATGATCCTACACAAGTATCTTTTGGAGACAGTGGTTTGCCACTGTGGACTTTCTGAGCATCCAGCTCGTATTAGCTGCAGTGACCTTCGATGTTGATACCATTTTCTCTTCTGAATGTTCCTTCAAGTCCACTTGGGCCAATCAGAGGGCCAGAAGCTTTGGGGGTATGATGGGGGTGGGGTGGGGAGCAGGCTAGACACCCTGGCCTAATCCCATAGGAGCTGATATCTAAGTGTCATTTGAAAGCTTAAACTGAAAGTTTGTTTTTGAAATTTTAATCCATTCATTCAACACCTATTTATTGAGCACCTACAATGTGCCAGGTTGCAGAATCCCATCTGGGAAGAGACAGACTTATTAATTATGGAGCGGCAGCCCTGCTTGGAACAAGTGATGCTCAGTGTCCCTTCACAGCCTGGTTCACAGTTTTTGACAGATTGGTCAGGTCATCACTGTGACCCCAAGCTTTGTTGGCAGATAGTTCTGATAGTATTTATATTTACTGAGCGCCACACTATCGTGAAAGCAATGAAAAAGCCTACCACCTGCACTCCTTCCCAGTGTGCAGAGACTGGTTCTGGCTGCTTCACACAGTAATGGGAGCTGACGCTGATGGAATGAGTGCTCACTGCTCCCAAGCATTGTGCTAAGTGCTTTACACGTCTCCCCCTGTGTTAGTCCTCACCCCATCCTGGAAGATGGTCCTGCTGTTATTCCCATTTTACAGCTGCAGAAGCTGAGGCTCAGAGAGGTTATGCAATTTAGCCTGAGGTCACACACAAGAGTGGAGTGGCTGAGCCAAGATTTGGACTCAGGTCTGTGGAATCCCCTAAGCCCTGCGGGGTCTGTGCTGTTATGCTGGATTCCTTGCTGAGCATATCCCAAGCCAGGGGCCAGCAGGGAGCAGGGCAGCCTGACTTTGGTCTACCGTGTGCTGTACTTGAGGACACTGCAGGCAGGGCAGGCTGGATGGTTTACTTGAGGCTTATGTATTTGTCCCCTGCCTTTTGTGTACCCAATTTCTAAAAGGTTCCTGGGAGGAGCATCTAATTCACAAACAGGGCCTGTTTGACTTACTTCCTAGGACATGGGAAGCTTTTCTTACCTCCTTCCTGTCCCTTCTCCCACCTGAACTCTCAAGTTCTTCCCAAGGTTTTTTGCACTATAAGTGCCCAGGAGCCTGTGCGTGTGTGGGGTGAGGATGGTTGTGGGGTGTCTGGAACCTCAGTGAGGCCTCTGGCTCAGTTGGAGAGGCAGTAAGCTTGAGGACATTCCGTTCTGGGTTCTGACCTTGCTGGTTCGTTTGCTCTTTTGTAAGAGGGATTTCGTACCTTGGAGATGCTTTGTACATATTTGTAATGACTTTATTAAAAAATTGGTTGTGTTCTTCCACCTAAAGGCCTCTGTGTTTTCATTTCTTTGTGGAAGGTCGGTCCCCAAAGACTAGAGGAGGATCTGGCTGTGTACCTCACCTTTCTCTGGGGCTGAAGGCCACACACTCACCTCCCATCTCTGTCTCGTATTTCTGAGAAACCCCCGCCCTCCAAAGGGAGGGTACTAAACAGTACCCCTGGGCTCCACCACAGGTTTGGGGGACTTGCACAACAGTTCAAGGTCAGTGTGCAAAACCATTACTTATGTCATCATGTACATGAGCTAATGAGCCTATCGATGTCTCCAGCTATAGGCAAATGGGCCACTCTGGTAGGGTCCTTTCACCTGCACTTACCTGGTCTGAGATGTACCAAAAGACCAAGTTCTAGAATCTACCTAAGACTAGTGGGTGGAGGACAGGTTGTTTTTCTAGAAAGTAGAGCCTTCCTGTCTTTTTCTTTGGGGACCCACCCCTCCCCCACTCAGTCCATGTGACTTGGAGCAGTTGACCCCCCCCCCACCTCTGTCCCCACCTCTTGGGCTCAACACCTGACCCCAGGCCTGGCCAGCATTCCAAGTTCCCAAGGCTAAAGTGATTGGTTAGGGGACACATTAATGTGTCAACCTCAGACTCCTGCTGGGCTTTGGGGAAGTTCTCTTTGCTGGGCTTGGGAAGAAGGATGAACATCAGCACAAAACTGCTGGAGCCCATCGTACCACCATGTGAAATCAACCTATCCGAGGAAAGTGAGGGCTAGAAAGCCATGATTCTAACATCCCTGCAGCACCTGGATCCAAATGTCCCTGAAGCCCTTACCATTACATGAACCCAATAAAGTCTTTTCATTTAAGCCACATTTGAGTTGGTTGTCAAGTAATTGCAACCAAAAAGTCCTGCCTGATGATATTTTTGTGATGGCTTCATAATATTGCCCCCAGAGGCATGAACTGTCACCTAGTGCTATTACATTGACCCTTGAACAACACTGGCTTGAACTGCATGGGTCTACTTATACTACGTATTATACTACTGCATATTTTTTTCAGTAAGTACTATAAATGTATATTCTCTTTCTTATGATTTTCTTAATAACATTTTCTTTTCTCTTGCTTACTTTATTGTAAGAATATATAATGCATATAACATATAAAATATGTGTCAATCAACTGTTTATGTTATCGATAAGGCTTCCAGTCGATAGTAGTCTGTTTATTAGTGGTTAAGTTCTGGGGGAATCTAAAGTTATATGTGGATTTTCAATTACATGGGTGGTTGGTGCCACTATCTCGGTGTTCAGGGTCAACTGTACATTACATTTTAAGTGTCCATTATAATCTGGCACCTGGAATAAAATAAGAACCCTTCCTAAGTCAGTCTATACATGTGGGTCCATACAGCCTCTAACCACGGGAGTGGGCACTGTAGGTACCACACCCAGATCCCTTCCAATCCCTTCTACCAGTTCCGGGTTTCATCTGGCACCTGTATGCTTTGTGGCACCTGACACCTTCAGAGGCTTGGGGCCTCCTCAATGGAGAGCCCAAGAGGCCCCCTCTCAGGGTGGGACAAACTCTGAGGTGTGGTAGATGCTCTGGAGCCCGTTGTGGGACCTAGTGGAGCTGCAATTTCTCAGCAAGGCGCCCTCTTGTTTGGCCTCTTCCCCTTCCTTCTGCTGTTCCACTCATTCCCTCACTGGGTTCTCCTGGGAGCACTTCCTTAATATATCACGTGCCACTCAGCGGGATCTGCTATGGGGAAAAGCCAACCTCACAGATCCACCCATTGCATGAAGTGCTTCTCTGCATTTCTCCTAACCAGTTCCACCTGGCCTGAGAGGCAACGGGAGATGCAAGATCCCGAACGTGAGTTTCGTCGACAGATGATATTTATTGGCAGAATGGAACTTCAGGGGACATTAAAAACACACAAGGCAGCTCTGTTTCAAAGATTCTAGGGCTCGCTTTACATTTCCTCTTTCTGAGGCATTGAGTTCTCTCAATGCCTCTCCCACTCTCCATTTAGGAAGGTGATGAACCGGTTAGATCCAGGCCCAAAGCTTGCCTTTTTATCCCCTCACATTTATTATGCCCAAGACCTTTTACATTAAGAGGGCCATTTCCACGGACTTCGCGAAACTTGAGTCAGTGAATCATAAAATATGAAGAGCAGGGTACTCCAATCTGATACTTGATTAATTCTGCATATAACAGCGGAGATTCAGAGCCAAGGCAGGTAAGGGAGAGTGGTGGTGTTCTTCCTTTCCAATGGGGACTCTGACACTCGTGTTGGGGAATACACATGGGCTGATGTTTGTAAAACCTGCAGTGGCTACTGCTCCTCCCTAGAGCTGAAGTTAAATCCTCCAACCCAAAAGAAAACCTCCCAACAGGACTCTTCCCTGGGGGGCAGGGGATAAATAAATACAATCCTAAACTGCCTCACCCCACCTGCCCCAGAGTATCCCACACGTGTGACACTCTTTACAGTGTCAGAAGCATAGCTTGTCATTTGCAGAATGTCAGAGGATTTTCTTTTTTTAAATGTGGCATGAGTGTAACTGACAAAACCGTTGGTGCATTTGTCACTAATTGACATTAGTTTGCCTGGTTCCAGTAGATAACACACTAGGTTTTGTCACCCCAGAGATGGCTACAGGGAGGTGAAGCAATTTCCCAAAGTCATGCAGAGTTTAAAGTCAGAATTCCAGACCTGACTCCCAGCAGACTGCTCTATCTGCTCTTTCACATGCTGCCACATGAATACGTCTTCTCCAGCTCCAACTTCTCTTTGAGGGCATCGGCAGGCAGGGAGATCTTTCTGATAAAAACCAGTGGCAGAAGCTCTTGCTGCTTGCCTTTGGTCCTTCCTCCAGGCTCGGGGGTGGGAGGTAGAGGGGGCCAGAGCAGCCACATCCACTGGGCCCGACTTCCCTCCGCTTCCCCTCAACTTGATTATCCAGGCAAGTGGGATTGTAACATCGTGGCCATTGCCATAGTAACAGAGCTTGAAAGATGCCATGCTGCCCTGGAAGGGATGTCTTGCTGGGTACCAGGAAAGAGCCAGGGGAAAGAAAGGGTCCCTGGCTTGACAGCACACGGGGCAAATGTCCTGCATCTGCTGGGGACGGGGTGCGCATGTTCGTACTGGCGAGAGCACCATGCCAGCAAGGCTGCCACCATGGCCCCTGGGGCCTTCTCATAATCTGCTCACTAGCCACCCCGATTGTTTCTCTGTAATGCCATGGGTGCCAGCCGGGTGTGCCGAGAATGACAGTGAGACGAGAGCTGGGAGATGGGTAGGACAGGTCTGAGTCTAGGGGCTTCTGTCTGTGTGGTCACCTGTGCCATCTCCTCCTGGATTTCAGAGGAGGGAGGGATGCTGTTTTGTCCTGGAGATTAGCAGCTCTGTCACAGAGATTCCGGAAACACTGACCACCGCTGCGCTTGCCGCCACCCTGGCTTGTGGAAGAATCCACAACACGAATCGTCTCTTTCTTTGCTCTGTAGGCTACCGGGGGAGAAGTGACATCCACAGGGGCTGCTTGACGAGACTGAGGCTCAGGAGAGGAGGACAAGAACAGGAGGAGAAGGACAGACACAGAGATGGGGGAGTGACCCACTGGTCTCTGTATTCGGGCCAAAGCTGGCCTTTCTTGGTACCCACACGTGACTGAGCACCCCGGCCCAGAGCTTGGGCAAATAGCAACTTCAGGACACAGTCTTTCTGTGGACACAGCCACAGTTAGATTTCAGAGGCTGGCACTCACCACGAGCATTCTCAGTGCAGTCCAAGCTACCCATGAGCATCAAAATCCTCTTGTGCTTCTAAAAAAACCACATCTGCCAGGCCCCACGCCTGCAGTGTCTAAGCAGTGTGTCAGTACGGTGGTCAAGAGTGCCCCAGGCCCACCGTGGCTGGCTGAGTGACCCTGGCAGAGAGACTACACCGAGCTCTGTGCCTCAGTTTCCTCAGCTGGACAATGGAGGAGCCGACAGTACGTCTACCCCCCGCACCGTTGCAGGGATCCCAGGAGGTCACCCAGGCAGGGTGCTCGATGTTGCGCCTGGCTCAGTCTCTGGTTCACTGAGTTACTGCAGGCAGAAGGTGGAGCCCAGCATTTGTGTTTGAAAAAGACTTCACAGTGATCCCAATCTGTAGACCTGGGCCATTTGGGGGGACACAGTGATCTCTAGGCCCCGCCCCAGCTTGCAGCATCAGGTATTCGGTCACCTCCAGTTAAAATAAGCAGCAGGTGGGGCTCTGGCTACCCCGGGTCCCTGACGCAGCAGGGGTGGGAGACCTACCTGGGCGGAGGCCGAGTCTAAGTGAGGAGGCTTCCCCATGTGCAGGGGAAGGATGAGCACAGTATACCACAGAACGAGAGAGGAAGGCGAAGGTGGGGAGGACAGTGGCCTGGCTTTACGGGAAGAGGTGGAGGGAGGCGGGAGGCAGTAAGTGCTTGCAGCCTGTTTTCCAGGAAGTCCCAGAGCTGGACCCCATGCCACTGGCCATCCGCCATCTCCCTGGGTGCGCCAGAGCTTCAGCCCTAATACACCTGGAAGTGGGCCGAAGTGGCCCCGTCCTTCCAGCAGCGCAGGGTGTCCACGGCGACAGAGCGGCAGAGCGGGCAGGTGCGCTCGCGGTCCAGCCAGAGGCAGAGGCACTCCTCACAGAAC
Source organism: Craseonycteris thonglongyai (assembly GCA_004027555.1). Lineage (NCBI taxonomy): Eukaryota > Metazoa > Chordata > Mammalia > Chiroptera > Craseonycteridae > Craseonycteris > Craseonycteris thonglongyai. Next base: position 50,744 of record PVKE010002772.1, read on the forward strand.
ACGTGCTGTGGGGACAGCAAGCAGTGCCACCGGGCTGCATTACCGAGTGCCCACGACACGCCCACCTCAGTGCTAGGAGCTGGGGACGCTGCAGTGAACAAAACAGACAATCACTGCCCTTCTGGAGCCTGCGCTGTCACTGGGGAGATGAGTGTGTCAGTTCTAAGTGCTGAGATGGAAAAGCAGGGAAGAGGGGACAGGGCCTGCTTGGGAGGGCTGCAATGTTAAACAGGGTGGCCTAGGAGGGCGTCACTGTGACACTGACATTTGGGTAAAACTTGAAGGACAGTGAGGACTGAGTCCTGATGATGTCTGGGAAAAGAGTGCTCTAGGAAGAGAAAACAGGCTGTGCAAAGGCCCTGAGACAGGGAGTGCCTGGGGTGCTGGAGGAACAGTAAGGAGAGAGTGGGTGAGTCTGGAGTGGTACATAGGAGGGGGAGACAGGGTCAGAGAGTTGATGGTGGCAGGTGGGGGCAGATTGAAGATGGCCTTTTGGGGACTTTGTCTTTTATTCTGAGAGAAGTTGGGAGCCACGGCAGGGCTCTGGGCAAAAGAGTGACTTGGTACAGATGTGCATTTTTAAAAGATCTCTGCAGCAGCTGGGTTGAGAACAGACCACAGAGGTCAAGAGAAACGCAGGGAGACTGGAAACATTAATAATCCACTACTTTCTGGCTATATAAGTTGGACAAGTGACTTAACCTTCCTGTGCCTCAGTTTCCTCATCTGTAATATAGAGAGAACAGTATTCCCCTCACCGGAAGATTAACTAACACTTAAAGTACATGACAATCAAATGCAGTATATGATTTTTAATTGGATCCCAGATGGGGGTGGGGCTGGGGCAAAACCCTATCAAATACCAATTGATATAAAATTGGCATTTTATATCAATTTATTAATAAAATTTCCTGGGTATGACGGTGGAGCTGTGGTTATGGGAGAAAACGTCCTTGTTCTTAGGAGATGTATGCTGAAATATTTAGGGGTGAAGAATCAAAATGTTAGCAACTTATACTCAATAGGTTAAGGGAAAAATTTACATTAAGAAAGGCAAACGTTGTAAAATGTTCAGGGTTCGTGAATCTACATAAGGGACAAAAAGGAGTTCGTTCTATCCTTCAACTTTTCTGTAGGTTTGAAATTTTTCAAAATGAAAACTTTGGGGACAAGGTTAACATAAAAATCTCAACAATATGGTTTTCAAAATGTAAAAAAAAGAAAAAAATATAGAGAGAAAGAAACCAATTAGAACTAGAATAAGAACCCTGATGGTTTTTGAAAAACACAGGGACATAGGAGGCCCTGAAGCTGGGAGCACCAGACCCTTCATTCATTCACTGGTTCACTCACTCAATGCCCTTGGGAACTCACGAGGCCCTTCACCTGTGGAAGTCCTCTCTATCGCTCCAGGCCCGGCTCAAAGCAGCAGAGCAAGACTGAGACGTGTGTTCTGCTGGCCACGTTTGGGGGCTTCAGCCATCACTGGCTGTAGCTGTTGCTCTTAGATCTGGGACAACGGTGTCAACCCCTCCCATGAATTCTAATCCAGCTCTGGGAAGCCGGTGTGGTAGCAGGAGGAGAATGGGAGAGAGACAAATAGACTGAGGCTTGGAGAGATTTCCAGAATGGAAGAAGGAAGACTTTCACCTTGACATCGTGTTCAAATAATCGCTGCTACTGAGAAGGAAATACAGATGGCTCGGAAGCATATGAAAAGATGCTCAACTGAGCTCATAATTAGGGAAATGCAAATTAAAACTGCACTGAGATAGCGTTTGTCACCTGTCAGATTGGCAAAGCTCTAAAAAGCCTTGATAGCGCAGCATGTTGGTGAAGGAAGAAAGCAAGAGGTTGTGTCGCACCCCGCATGGGGAGCGTAAACGGATACACTCTTTATGGAGGGCAATTTAGCAATATCTGTCAAAACTGTATACCCTCTGACCCAGTAATCCCACCACTAGGAATGTATCCTACCAAGAGACTTCACACGTGTGAAATGAACAGCGTGCCAACGAGAGCTGATATCTCTTGAACCCTGACCACATGCCAGGCGCAGTTCCAAATGCGTAACTCATTTCATCAACACAGTGGGCCTAGGGAGGTGCTGCAGAGCTCCCCATTTCTGACCTCCCATGACAGCCCTATCTGTGCTAACGAAAGACTGTAAGCTACTGCATGCCCATTGAGAGGAGAATGATTACACAAATTGTGGTCTTCCCACAAAATGGGATGATATGCAAATAAGGAGCAATTTCTTAAGTCAGGGTTTCAGGTTGAAAAGATGCAGAATGCAACATCGGTAGAATACGCCACAATTTTTATCTTTTTGAAAAAGATGTCCGTGTATGTGTGTGTGTGTGTGTTTAAATTCTATCAAACATCTCTGGGATGACAGCAATGAAACTGGTAACAATGGTTGCCTATGTGGGTATTCAGGGCACTGGGGAGCTGGGGACAAGCATAGGAGGCCAGCTACCACTTTCTATTTTATAGCTTTAAAATGTTTTAAAATAAAATTTTATTTTGGAATCATTTTAGACTTCCAGAAGTTGCAGTTCGTCCAGAAAGTCCTCATCTACCCCACACTAGTTTGGGTCCCCCTAATTTCTTGCATTACCATGCTACATTCATCCCACTGATGCATGACTGTTGACTAAACTCCACACTTTCTTTGGCTGTCATTGGGCTCATTTTCCTGCTCATGTGCTTTCTCTGTTCCAGAATCCAAAACCAGGTCCCACAGTGCTTTTAACTGTCATGACCCCTCACTTATGAATTCCTTTCGTCTGAATTTTGAATCATACAAATAAATAGATTCTCGATTTCAAAACAAACAGAATAACGATAAAAAAAACCAAGCCTTCTAAAATCCCCAAACAGCAAAAAGCAGAAAAAGTTTTGCTCATGCCAAAAGAGGCCCCCCTCCTGTCTCCTCAGCCCTGGAAGGTGGTGGTGGTGGGTGAGCCATATGCTCGCCCATTCCTCCTAGTCTTCAGCCTCTGCCTCCTCCAAAAAGTCTTTCCAATCAGGAGCTCAGCGTGCTCCGTCCTGGTCCCCCGGGAGGCTGCATGAATCTCTCTTACACAGCACTTATCACCGCCTGCCTTGTTTCATGGTTATTTATGTATGTGTCTGTCTCCCCAAGGAGACCGCAGGCTTCTAGAGGAGGGGACAGGGCCTCCCCTCCCTGGTGGCTGATAGGATGCTTGACTCATGCACATTTGCTGAATTGACATCTTAGCCCCCGAAGTCAGGAGGAGCGGCAGAGGGAGGAGGGATACATTTAGGGAGGTAGAAGGGATGGATCAGTCCTTACTGCTATGGTGACCCACAGCTAATAAAAAAACAAGTGGTAATAATAATTATAGATACTAAGAATGATAATAATAACCACCTTCATGGATGAATAATTTAAATTTAGCTCTTTCCAGATATGATCTCCTTGAAGCCTAATGATAGCTCTGTGAATTAGGTCTCTTACTGTGATACCCATTTTGTAAATGAGAAAAACTAAGGCTCAAGACGATGGAGTGACCCACTCAGGGTCCAAAGTGCTGCTGGGATATTCTGACACGATGTCATACAGAATTTTTCATTTTCAACATTTTACCAATGAAACGGAGGCTCAGAGAGGTGAAGGAACCTGCCTAGCTAGTGAGAGGCAGAGCTGGGATTTGAACTTGGGTTTAACTGACTCCAGTCTTGACTACCCTGTTCTCAAAGACCCATCCCAGAGCCCCAGAGCCTGGTCAAGGGACAGGCCCGTGAGACTTTAGCATGGGGTGGGGCCTTTGGACCCCCCCAGCCCTGCTCACCTGACACATAAGGATTAGAGGCTCCCGGAACTCGGCTTGGCAGATGGCACAGATGTCGCCAGCTTCTGTGCACTGCTGTCCCGTGGCCCGGACCCCATAATTCTGTTTGCAGGAGGGGAGAGAGACAAACACAGCTGTGGACCCTTGCTACAGCGATACCCTCACAGGTGAGGTGACTCTGGTCAGGACCACAGGAAGCAGACTCACCTGAGAGGTGCAGAGAAGTTTCAGGGCTTTCCTGACTCCACCCACACGGCCACAGATGTCAAAGGACTGAAAGGAGAGTGGGGGGATGGTTGAAAAATATGCAAGGATTGTGCAGGATCTCGCTCACCAGCTCTAGAACGACCCACTATGGGCCCTCTCGTCTTTGCCTCTGAGCATTCTTAAGGTACTTCCTTCCATCTGAAACTCCTCATTCCTATCAGTTTTGCTTGGCTTTGGTCTTCCTTCCTTACATCAAGTCTCTCACGTTACCTGGGCCAGGATAGCAAATACATGCCTTTTCCCGTTCCCAAGCCCAGGGCAGGCATTGCTAATCGATCGCAGCACTCTTCTGAGCCCAGCCAGGACCTGATAATCCTTCTCTATTCCACACTTGGGTCAGCCACTGCCAGTCGATCAGGGTTAGCATAAGCCTCAGTGGCTGACAGCGCATGGACTGGCTGGCTAGCCCTGCTGGGAGGAGGAAAGAGAACGCATGCATTCCCCCAGGATTCTCTAAAGCCAGCCATAGAAAAGGAAAAAGGAAGAGGAGTGTGTACTTATTGTTGGGGGTGGGGGCTGACTTGCACTAATGATGAAACGAGCAGCCCTGTGCACGGGTTTGCAGAGTTGAGGGCGTGCAGTTTCGGAGGAACAGAACGCAGGCTCAGTGGCAGTGGGTTAAGAGCTGCGGGCTTTAGAGGCAGGCTCCCTGGGTTTGACACTCACGCTGTTGTCTCTAGCTGAGGGACACTGGGTGAGTTACTTCTCTCTGAGACTCAGTTTCTCTGCCCATAAACATGGGAGTGACAGTGGTGGGTATCTTGAAAGGTTGTTGTGAAGACCATGTGAGAGGACAGCACGTGGTGAGCTTTATGGGATGGATTTAACTATAAGGGAGTGAAGGAACGATACATACGACCGTGTGGGGGAACCTTGGAAACATGATGCTAAGGGAAAGAAACCAGACACATAAGGTCACATGTTATATGATTCCATTTATGTGAAATGTCCAGCATGGGCAAATCCATAGAAACAGAAAGAAGAACAGTTGTTGCCAGGGGCTGTGGTGGGGAGGTTGGAGAAATAGGAAATGACTGCTTAATGGGTGCAGGGCCTGATTTCAGGGTGATGAAAACATCTCGGAACTAGACAGAAGTGGTGGCGGCACTACGCTGTGAATCTGCTAAATGTCACTGAGTTTTGTGTTGTGCGGATTTTACCTCAAAGGAAAAAAGAGAGATTAGGGTGCTATTCCAAACTCCCCACTGGCCCCTCGGCCCAGATAGTGAATGGGGCCTTCCGCAGGCCAGCCCTCCTGTCCCCAGGCACCTCACCTTGCACAGGCTGTAGAGGATCATGAGGACTCCGCCTAGAAAGTAGCTGTTGGAGGTGTCGTCACCCATGATGTATTTATACCACAGCTGGATGGGGACCAGTGAGCGGAACAGCTGGCTCAACTCCTCGATGACCAGATAGAACTTTCCCTGTAACCACACAGAGAGCATCAATTATTAGTAGTAAAGACCCAAAGGACCCAGCTGGGGGGGCCCCCAGCCCGGGCAGTAATGACATTCCCGGTCACAGGCAGGCCATTAATCAGCTTTGGAAAGCACTCAGGCCTGTTCCTAATGGGCCTGAGATATGGCCGGGGAGATGCGGCCCCTGCCCGCTGCCCTCACCCACTGCCCACCAGACCAGAAGATCAGAGCCTGAGGATAGTGTTTCAGGGAGGGAGAAACCAGACACCTTTGGTAGAGAGCTGGAGGCTGGGTCACTCCCTGGTGCCTGCTGTGGCTTTGAGGCTCAAAGCCAAATGTGAGGGCATAGTCTCTACTCTGCACACAGATCACCCTCGTCTCCAGGGGGCTGACCAGGCATCACGGGGACCACCCTCAGGGGCATGGGCAGGATGGACCACAGGAGGCAGGTAAGGGCAGGCTGAGAGATGGACAGGGAGAAGGTACGTATTTTCTTTCTCAGTTCCATCATCTACTGTTGCCAAGGAGGCAAGATGATATCTGGTGAAAGAACATGGACTTGGGGACTCAAGACAGGGTCAGGTCTAAACCTTATCTCGCTGCCTTGTTTGTGAGACTCAGTTTCTGCATCTATAGACTGGGAGCGACAATTCCTACCTTATGGGGTTGCTCTGAGGATCAAGGAGATAAACAGGAAAAGCACCTAGCATTGTACCTGACACACAGCAGTGCTCAACAAATTCTATTCCCCATCCTCCCTTTGTCCTTGGACAAGTTCCTTAAGCTTTCTGTGGCCTGTGTTATAAAATTATGATGAAAATAGCCCCAGCCTGTCATGACTAATCACGTTAAACATATACCTACTTATGACCCAGCAACTCCATTCCTAGATATGTACCCAAGAGAAATGAAAACATATGTCCACTTGTACACTAATGGTCATACCAGATTTATTCATAATATCCCCAAACTGGAAACAGCCCAAACATCCATCAATGGAAGAGTGGATAAACAAATTGTGCTATATGTATATAATAGGATACTACTCAGCAATAAAAACGAACAAATGGCTGATATACACAACAACTTGGATGAAACTCACAGACTTTACGCTAAATCAAAGGAGACAGTTATAAAAAAAATGAGTATACATTATATAATTTGGACTTATATGAAGTCCTAGGATAGGTAACACTAACTTGTAGAGACAGAAATCAGATCAGTGGTTGCCTGGGGTGGGGTTGGAGGACTAAGTGTAAGGGGGCATAAAAAAATTTGGGGAAATGATAGAAATATTTTATCTCGTGGTTAAGATGGTGGTCACACAGGTATATATATTTGCCAAAACTCATGAGATAGATGCTTCAAATCTGTGCATTTTGTTGTATTTAAATTATACCTCAATAAAGCTAGTTGAAACAAAGAATAAACAAACATAGAAACAAAGAAATAGCCCTGTTCCAAGCATATATAGCCTTAAACATGCAAATAACCTTTGCTTTAGCAATTCTACTTCTAGGACTTATCCTAACAAAATAATCAGGGATGTGCCAATAGGAATGGTCAGTGCAGCAATCTTTGTAACAGTACAAACAAAAACAAGTAACACACTCAAAAAGGAGGGTCTGATTATCATAGAGATCGATGATGGAAATCCATTCAAAATATAGTGACTTCACAGTGAAGAAACCCAGCACATACCCAGGATCAAAGTTAACATCCCTAGTGATAAGTCACATTGACAGCCTGAACCCCCCTGCTAGGATGCACTGAGAAAAACACAGTATCACTTCTGTGGTATTCTGGTCAAAAATTCATAACCCCAGTTGACTCATGAGAAAACAAGAGACAAATCCCAAATAACTGCCTACAAAATAATTGGCCAGCACTCTTCAAAAACATCAAGGTCACAAAGGACAAAGACAAGACCCCAGAATCATCAGATTGTAGATTAAGACACTACATATAAATACAATGTGGGATCTCGGATTTGATCCTGGACCAGGAAAAGGACGTGAGTGGGACAGCTGGCAAAATCAGAGTAAGGCCTGCAGCTTAGTTAATAGTAATGGTATGGATGGTGACTTCCTGGCTTTGCTAATTGCACTGTGGCTGAAACAGATGGTAACATTAGGGGAGGCTGGGTGAAGGGTGTGTGGGAACTTGATGCATTATTTTTGCAAGTTTTAAGCCTAAAATTATTTCAAAATAAAGTTAAAAAAGACATCAACCTGGAGGTGGATAGCTATTGACTTGGGGAAATACCCAAAAAAGAAAGTTCCAAGTGGAGGGATGCTGGGATAGCTCAGCAGGGTGAGTGCTTGGAGGCAATCATGAGGTCCAGGGTTCTGTTCCTGACCCCAGCCTGTGCAAACCCATTATGTTGAACTGTGGTACAACTGGGAACCGTCAGGAATGGCCTGGTGATGAAGGTTCTCGCCTCCCATGCGGGAGGCCCCCAGTTCAGTTCCTGCCCCGCATGGCCCCACATCCACCTGTGTGGAATAAAACCATGTCACAACTAATAATGTACAACTATAGAGACTGCTCTGAGCCCTTCCCCATTCTCTCTCTCTCATGTTCTCTCAAACAATAAAATAAATCTTTAAAAAAAAAAGTTCCTAATGGAAAAGATAGAGAGAGCAGAAACACTCCTCTTCTTGGTGTTTCGCTGCCTTTTCTAAATATTTTGTACTGATCATGGGATATGTTTAAAGTAGAGGCAGAGATAAGGTTATAAAAACATGTGCGCATCCATCAAGTACACACCGTGCGTGGGACGTGGAGGGAGACTTTGTAGCCACCCCATCATATTCCATCTTGATGGGCTGGGCACTGGCCACGTGGAAGGGGACCCCTTGACCCAGCTGTGTCCACTTCTGCTAAGGACCAAGGAAGGGCATCCAGATGACCACTCATCCCACAGCCTGACCTCTGCAGCTGTTTGGCTGCCTCCTCATAGTGAGGTCACTGTTTCCCAAGGGGTCCTCTTCCCCACTCTGGATTCCCAGCAGTGCCTGATACCCAGAAACATCCCCTGGAGGGACGGTGGCGATGACTGGGGAGCATGGATGTGGGGGACGGCTGCCCTGTTCGCCTTTCATGCCAATGGCGCAGTGGAGGCTGGAGCAATGGGGCAGTAGCTCAGGGGGTGGCTAGGGTTGCGCACCCCTGGCCACGTCTGGACAGCAGGCCCCATGCTCTGTGGAATACCCAGTCTGTGAGCTCGGTTTTTCTGAACCACCAACCTCAGCTGTCCCATGCTTCCCTCGCTGCTGTCAATGACTGCGTGTTTCGTCTCATTCTGGACCCAAAGCACAGTCTCTCTCAAATTCCATCCTTAACTTGCTTCTGTCAGTCCTCCTCGAACCTCCGGATTGTACCTCCAAGTACGCTCTTTTCCTCTTTTCCTTCCCTCCCTTTTCTCCCACCCATGTGTCCCATCCATCTCTCCTTTCTGCCGGCCCTTCCTTCTCTTTCCCTCCCACACAATGATGCCCCTCTTTTCCCTCCCTCCTGTCCTCCCTCTTCCCCGCTTTCCTTCCATTACTGATGACAGGGACTCCAGCACGTCCCCAGGATGTCAGAGCAGATCAGACACCAGCTTCTTGGGCTCTCTTAGCTGCTTCACTATAAAGACCAAGCTCTTCCTCTGCAGATGGAATATGGGTCCCCCATTCTTTGCTGAGGTAACACCTGTTCATCTTTTGGGTCTCAGCTAACTCACCTCCTATGAGAAGCCTTAATTAAACTAGGTGCTCCTGTTACACCCTCTAAATCACTCCTCTAGAGCACTTCTCACAATACTTAAAACATTATTTTGGTATCTGTCTGTCGCACTGGATGGGGAGCCCCATAAGCACAAAGATAATTTAACTCCTGGCCGTGTCCCTAGCATCTAGCACCTAGTAGGTTCTCATTTAATAACTGGGGACCACTGAAGCTAAAGATTCCACCCTCCTTACTCATGTCAACTTCCTAGCATTTGCTGATGAAGGAGAGTTGGAACATCAAAGAGAGACTGTCTCTTTAGAAGCAAGCACCGATGTCACAGAAAATAAAATAAAGGCAGGGAGTGCCTGCATGGCACCATGCTAAAGGTAGCAATTAGCTACCGGGGGGCGGGCCACTTGGAGGAGAGAAAACAACCAGGGAAAACTGGGCATATCCCAGTGAAACCATCTCTCTCTAATTAAGCAGCTTTATAATTCCAGGTTTCTTAAGCATGTTATTTCTGACGACCACCAAATGGAACGTGTGGTTTCGCCGGGGTGTCAGAGAACAAGGAGCGCGATCAGATTATGAGCCGTCTGGCCTCCCTGCCACCCGTGAAGGGGGAACTGGGGTACGAAGAGTTCTCTACTGAGATTCTGATCCAGGGGGCGGGAAGGCAGATTCTATTCTGACTTCCTGACTGTGAGGCTAGGGGGAGGGAGAAAAAGGGAAATGGGAAGCGAGGAAATAACAGAGGGCTGACTCTGGAAGCGGGTGGTAAATGGAGAGTGGGATGCTGAGAAGCAGAAGAAATGAACAGAGGAGCGTTTTTGAGAGTGCACCTTACATGGGAAGGATGATTTGAAATATTATGGGGGTGAAGCGGAAGGGCGGGGAGACATAATCAGATAGCTGTGAGCAGCGTAAATGTATAAAGAATGGAGAGACAGAGATGAAGTATTTTCCTGCCTGAGGGCTAGTAGGGAATAGTTATACAGCTTTGCCTGTTTATGAATCTCTTTCATACACTTGTTCTCATCTACAGCATAGCAGGTAAGGGCATAGGGGCCCCAAAAGCAGATCTGCCACCTACGAACCTGGTTGATTCTGGACAAGTTAACCTCTCTAAGCCTCAGTTTCTTCCTCTTTAAATGGGGTTGAAAAAATATATCCCGATATGCACACAGTAGTATGCTGGCAAACTGGCTCTCTAGAAAACAAGAAGACCCTCGCTTGCAAATTTTCTGAAAATCTAAGCATCGCTCTCACAAGCCAGTGCAACCTGGTTCCAACACATCAGGGTGATGGTGAGGATTCAATGAGCAGATAAGCCTCAAATATGGGTACTCAGGAAGGGCCCGGGATGCGATTAAGAGCCAGCAATGAACCTCATGATAATCCGGGGATGTGGGTCTTGGGGTTGTCAAAAGAACTAAGGAACACGAGAGTGAGGTGGAAACGGGCCTGAGCCGCACAAGTCCCGGCAGGCAGTGCTCACTGCCTTTCTGTTTGGTGCCCGCGGCTCCTCCTCCAGCCACCATGCTGTGAGAAGACCAAGTGACATGGAGAGCCCACGTGAACAGGCCGCGTGGGGACGGAGCGGCTCTGAGACTACGTGAGGAAGAAGCAAGCAACGCAGCCAACAGTGAGAACGGAGGCCCCAGCGGTGTAAGAGCCTGGTGAAGTCATTCTAGCCATTGCAGCTTCGGCATCAGACCCGAGAGTGAAGAAGCCACTGTGGATGGTCCAGTCTCAGCAGACCTCACATGGAGGCCAGCTGTCGCCAGTGTGTCCAGACGGAACTTCTGACCCACAGAATCATGGGAATAAAATTGTTGTTGTTTTAAGCCGAAAGAACTAAAGTACTCATGTAAGGCTACGTAGCTGGTGGTATGAATTGCATTGTGTCCCCACAAAATTCACATGTTGAAACTATAATGCTCAATGTGATGGCATTAGGGGGTGAGGCCTTTGGGAGGTGATTAGGCCATGAGGGTGGAGCCCTCATGAATGGGATTAGTGTCCTTAGAAGAAGAGTCATGATCTCTCCCTCCTGTCCCCTCTACCATGTGAAGACAGCAAGAAGACAGCCACCTACAAGCCAGGAAGAGTGCCATCACTAGAAACTCAGTAGGCTGACACCTTGATCTTGGGCTTTCCAGCCTCCAGAATTGTGAGTAATAAATGTCTGTCGCTGGAGCCACCCAGCCTGTGGCATTTTGTGACAGCAGCCTGAGCAGACAAATACAGCTGGCTGGTAGCCCACCTGTGATTTGCACTTAGGTCTTCTGTTCTTATCTTTTGACTGGGTTCAGGTCCCAGCCCTGTCATTTTCTAGCTGTGTATCCTGGGTTTGAATTCTGCCTCTTACTGGACAAGTTACTTCATCCCTCTGTGCCTCAGTTTCCACATTGGTAAGATGGGGCTAGTGCCAGTACCTGCCTACCTCCTAGGGTTCCTGGAAGGATGAGCTAATGCATGTAAAGCACTGAGTTAAGCGCCTGGCACGTGGAGAGTACTGTGCCCCTGACAGCACTCTAGCAAGTATGAAACATCTTACAAAGTGAATTGAGCCTGATTAAATAGGATGGCACTCGACTAGGAAGTCAGAGTGGAAAAATATAGATTTTTACATGTAACCATTTGTAATGTGAAACAGCATTAGAAGTGTGGAGTTTGAAGTCAGACAGCTAGGTATGCATCCTTCCTAGCTGTGTGGCTTTAGGCAAGTTGCTTTCCCTCTCTGGGCCTCAATGTTCTGTTCTGATGAAAAGAGTGTTAACCCAGTTGTGACAGTCTGGGCCTCTAAACACTGTTATAAGAACTATTGGTATAAGAGTCTATTACAGTGTCTCTTTAGGTTATAAGTGACAGAAGTAGGTTACATAAAGAATGAGATGTACAAGGTCACAAAACTGGGCAGGCAGGGTAGTCTGGCTTGGAGTACAGCTGGATCCAGGAGTTTAAACGATGTGGTCAAAGATCTCCCTATGTTTCTAGTTCTGTCTTTCCATCTCTCGTCCCTTTCCCCACCCCTCAGCTTAGGGGGTTTCGGCTCCCCTGTCTGTCTAAGCTTACTTCTTTCCTGACAAGCAGGCTCTCTCCAGATGGCAACCATGCGGATGACGAGGAGGAGGGGAAGGCGAGGAGGAAGAGGAAGAGGAGGACTTCTAGCTCTTATTTTGTGCTAGGCACCACTTAAACAACTTTGAGGTAGGTGCCATTAATCCTCCCAATTTGCAGATAAGGAAACTGAGGCAGAAAGGCTAAGTAACCTGCTCCAGGTACCACAGCTAAAAGTGCTGCATCGACCTGTACAGGTAGGAAAGATGACCACTGGTAGCCTCAGGCCAACACTCTTATGGCTTGAACTCCCATGTAAAGACAGACTCTGTTTCTCCCAGGGCCCTTTTACTAAACCGAATGGAAAGGAAAGCCTCGGATGGCCCTAGTCAAGCCTTCACCCTTGGAACCAAGCTCGGAGGCCCCAATTGAGGCCATGGGATTCAATGATTGGTGAGGCCTGGTCACATGGCCACGGGGGGTGGGGTGGGCCGTGACAGACAGCTTCACCAGAACCACAGAGGGAGGGCAAGGCGGTTCCCATAATAGAAAGAGAAGGAGGCTGGAAAGTTTTCCCTAAACCAAAACAAAGCACCGGGTCAAAACAGAGTCGTCATTGCAAAGCCTACTCCTTTAACGTCGGGGGGTGGGATGAGATGGGAGGCAGATACCGTGTCCAGCCTCCTGGGTCAAAGGGGCCCTTCGGAAGTGCAAAGGCCCCCCCAGCCTCCCGGGTGGTTTTCCCTCATTTACTTCACTAGCCCTAGACTGCTCGTTAGTTCCCAGGGCCACAGGGGATGGGGCCACACTTCCTGCTCTGGAATGGGCGGGCTGGGCAGGCGCAAGGGGCTGAAAACAAAGCCTTGTTTTTCTGGGAAGGCAGCCTGCGGGTCTGTTATGATTGCTGGCTGCGCGGGGACCACAGCTGACAGAGCTCTTTAGAACAAAACAGCTGGAACAGCGACCATCAGCTAGCCGAGGGGCAGGCGGGCCCAATCGTGGTCTTCTTCATCTTGATGCTGGGGGTGGGGGAGAGCTTGATAATGGGCCGCAGAACAGTGTGGCCAGGAGTGGTGGGAGGAGGAGGAAGATTAGAGGGGGCTGGGAGTAGAAGGAAGGCTAGAGGAATGCAGAGGGAGGGAAAGAGACAGACACGGGAGAGGAAAAAAGGGAAAATGGGCAGAAGAGGCGAAGAAATGACAGTTAGAGGCCGGAGGGAAAAGGGCATCCAGAAGTGAGAGACCAGCTGAACAGGGACAAGGAGGAAGGGAAAGGAGAAGACAGACATCTCTTTATTAAGCACTCACCCTGGGCCAGGAATTGCACATCAGATGCTCCCCTGGTGGGGCCGTTGTGATCTGTTCCCATTTCTCAGATGAGAAAGCTCAACAGAGTTGTGGGAGGGAGGAATAAAGGGTGGGAGACTAAGCTAGTGAAAGAATTACAAGGTGGAAAAGAACAGAAGCCAGCAGAAAAAGGGAACTAGGGGTGGCTCACAGTCCAGCGATGCACGTTTCTCTATGGAACACAGTACCTGCATGCTGCTCCCAAACTCTGACAACCCTAGGTGATGAGCAGTTGCGAGCTCCAGTTAACAGGCCAAGGAAGAGAGGCTCAAAGAGTTGAGGCAGGTGGTCCGAGTTGCTAGACAGGGATAGAGCCAGGATTTAAATCCAGTCTGACCTCCCATCTCCCTCTCAGCCATCATGAGAAACACAGAAAGGGAGACTCTAGGACATAAAGTGAGATGTAAGGAGCAAGAAAGAGACAAGCTGTATGTGGCGGGAGTGAACTGAAGAGGGGGGAGGAAATTCAGAATAACGGGCACGCCAGGCAGTACTGACCAGAAAGGGGAACGGAGGAGACTTTCAGGTACTAGACATGTTCTGTATCTGCGCTGCCAAATACCTCATGAGGCTATTGAGCGCTTGAAATGTGGCCAAGTCAGAATTGAGATGTACTGAAAGTATAAAATACATAGGACATTTCAGTCTTAGAAAAACAATAACAAGGTAAAATGCCTCATTAAAATTTTTTATATTGATTTCATATTGAAATGATTTAATACTTTGGGCAACCTGGGATACATAAAATATATGATTAGAATGAATGTCACCTGTTCCTCGTTACTTGTTTAACGTGGCTATTAAAAACATTTTAAATTGCCTAGAAGGTGGCTTGCATTGTATTTCTATTGGAGAGCGCTGGTATCCAGAAACATATGGACATACATATGTAGAAACTCATCGAGCTTTGTAATTAAAGCACTGTACAGTATGTAATTTATACCTCAAAATAAAAAGAAAAAAAAGGAAAGGGAAGAGCGGTCCAGGAGAGGCTGAGAGGGGCGGGGGGGCACTAGGCGGGCGGAGGCGGGGCCAGAGGCCGGCGGCTGCGCGTCACCTAGCAACGGGCGCTGCCGGTGACGTCACCGGCCGGCGGCGGCCATTAATCTCCCTCCCGGCCGCCTGCCTACCTCCGCCTCCCGGGGGCCCGGGTGAGATCACCGTGGCGGGCGGCGGCTGTCCCCGCTCTCCGCTCTCTGAACAAATCGACTCCTCGGCGAGCGCCGGCATCTCATGATCTCATGGCCCCGCGGGACGGCGCCGGCCGATGAAGTCACAGCCCTGCGCCCCCGGCCGCCTGGGTCTGCGTGCCTCCAGCTCCCCTCCAGCTCCGGGGCTGGGCCTCCGGGAGACCCCCGCACGGTGCCAAGCCCAGCTCTGCGGACAAAGGAGGTCGTTGTGTGTGAAAGGCAGAGCCGCCTTTTCCGTTCTTTCGATCCGTCTTTGTTCGCTGTCGTACGCGAACATTCCCACCCCCTACGGCCATGTGTCCAGCAGGGAGTGACCGCATCAGCTCCCCTGGACTTGAGGTCAGGAATCGTGCAAGGTGACTGGCCTGCATAACTTCACAGCCGTGTGGTGAAGGAAATTCTAATCTTACTGACTTAGACTGGGAAATGGAGGCTCAGGGAGGGATAAGGCACCTGCACCAGGTTACCCAGCTAGGAAAGGGTGTAGCAAGGACCTGAACCGAGATGGTGTGAAGTAGCCCTCCGACTCCCCTCTTCGTTCCCCTAGCTGTACTCACCACCTTTGCACCTTTCTCTCAGTTCCTCCTTGCAAGGGACAGTGGCCCACACTTGCTGGGTGCCCACAATGTGCTGGGCACTTTATATTAAAAGTCACTGCCACATGATAAACCCATGGGCGAGGTATGAGGAGGACCAGTTTGCAGAGAACAGGAGGCTTAGAAGGTGGAATGGCTTGTGGGTATGATTCGTACTACAGCACAGCCTTTCTACCGTGTTTCCCCGAAAGTAAGACATCCCCCGAAAATAAGACCTACTTACAGTTTTGCCTCTCGCTGAAATACGTATAAGGCACCCCCCCGAAAATAAGACCTAGCGCATCTTTGGGAGCAAAAATTAATATAAGACACTCTTATTTTCGGGGAGACAGGGTAAGACACTGTCTTATTTTCGGGGAAACAGGGTATAAGACACTCTTATTTTCGGGGAAACAGGGTAGTGCTCTACACCGCCTTCTCCAGAAAACGATTCAGGCCTCCTGTCTCCTCCCTCCCCAAGGGGCAGCCATCAAATGCAGTCCAAGAAGGGCCTGTTGAGACCCTCCTAGAGGGCCCCAACTCACTGGCCAGCAGCAGGTTCTCTGTCACTAACTACTCATTAGCACAGCTCCTCAGCAAATATCCAGCAAAACCCACTGCCAGAGCAGTAAGGAAGAAAGGAAATAACAGCAGGTAGGATGAGCCAGGCACTGAGTAAGGGCACGTTACCAAGGGCAAAGGTGTGAGGGGGTGATTGAACCAGTCAGATGGCCAGGAAGTACAAGTGTCAGTTCAACTATCATTTCCGCAGACAAACCCCTTCCTATTTCCCTAAATGAGTCCTCCATGAATTGTGTTACTTTCTGCCTAGTGCACATCGCCATTTAAAGTTTTAGGTACTTTGTCTAATGGTGATCTCCCCACCTAAATGAAAGCAGGGGCCTGTTTCGTTCCCCACTGCAGCCCCCGCCCATGACACCCACGAGTGCCTGTCTTCAGTACTCAAAGAGTTTTGGAATGAAGGCAAAGAGCTGGTGGTTTAGGCTGGCTAGCAGTGCTGATATTCAAACTCGTGTTTGCGCATAACGCTTGGGCTTATTCCATACTTTCCAGGAAGTCCCAGCCTTTTGGTACATGTACTTTATCCACAGTAACACCCCTCTGGTACCCACTCAGAGCCTACACTAAGTTTACTACACTACTGACCAGCTTGATATTTAGGTTTCCCAAGCAGCAGTGTCCTGCTTGGTAACAGAGAAGGGAGGGGTGGGGGGGGAATTAGGTGTGAAAGGAGGAAAGGAAGTTATACATGCATATGCCTGCTCTGGTCTTTATTTTATTATTTATTTTTTAAAGATTCTATTGTTTTTGACAGAGGCAGAGAGAAGGGGAAGGCCCAGAGCAGTCTCCATAGCTGTACATGATCCGTTCTAAACATGGTTATGTTCCACACAGGTGGGCGGGAGCCGTGCAGGGTGGGAACTGGGCTGGGGGCCTCCTGCATAGGAGGCACGCCCCCTCGAGCCAGGGGCCGAACCAGCGGGTGAGAACCGAACTGAGGGACCTCCCACATTGGAAGCACACCCCAGTTCA
The DNA here is from genome assembly GCA_004027555.1 of Craseonycteris thonglongyai. Taxonomy (NCBI): domain Eukaryota; kingdom Metazoa; phylum Chordata; class Mammalia; order Chiroptera; family Craseonycteridae; genus Craseonycteris; species Craseonycteris thonglongyai. The sequence goes on from PVKE010002772.1 coordinate 67,689, forward strand.
GCATATGGGTCTGCACAGGCTGGGGCCGGGACCCAATCATCCTAGGTCCCTGGGGTTACAAAGCGAGTGCTCAACCTGCTGAGCCATCCTGGCTTCCCCATCTGGTCTTTAATAATAACAAGAAAGGAGCTATAAAAACTACCAAAGAGCAGACTCCAGGAAAATGCAGGAATGGTGACCACAATTCCATGGCTTCTTATGGGCAAAGACAGGGAGGGAGAGGGATGGAACCCAGGACGGGTGCGCAGGGTACTTTTAAGGCACTATTAATTTTCCATGTTTTAAGCTGGGTGTATGAGTATTTGTTTCTACTTTTTAATACCTTACACGTGTTGTCAAGAAAACAAAAAGCCACAAGTTGAAAATTTGCTCGCCTACTCTTTAAATGGACTGTAATGACCCCATGAGGAAGGGGGAAACTAGTACCCTCAATTTGTATACCAGGCTCAGATTCAGAGTTCATCATTTTGCCTAAGATCACAGAGCTAATAAGTGGCACTGGTGGGATTTGAATCCAGGTCTGTCTGATGTCAGCCTGGATGATCTTACCCACCACCCCATCCTGCTTCCTGATAACTGGATACTTAATATCAAAGACCAGAGCCAGTGAAAAAACCTGCCACCTTCTCCCTCCCACCCCCAATTTCCTATAAAGGTCCTCTCTCCGCTCTTCTGGCTTCCATGCCCAGGATGAGGACACCTGAACGCCTGCCAATGGCTGGGATTGGCCTCCAGTGATGTGGCCCCAGGGGCCAGCTGACGAAGAGTCCTTGGGGCCAGGCTGGGGCCCCACAGGAGTTGCTAGGCTGTGAGGAGAAATCTGCCCCTCACCAGCAGCAGCTGGGCACTCAGTTGCATTGGCTGTGGTTCCCTTGATTTAAGAGCCTCAGCCTGATGAATAAGAAAGGCCCAGGCCACGTGTCCCAGCAACGTGCACAGCAGGAGCTTCCTTACAAACAGGGCCCCGCTCCCCAGGACTCAGGAGAGGCCTAATTATAAGGTGTTGATGATGAAGCCTGAAGTGGCCTGGGACCCTGTTAGCTGCAGAAAGGCGGCCTCTGCCCTCCGTTCCTAGTCCCAGGTGGATGGATGTGCTTATCTGTCCTCATGTCAGCTGTAGTCTTCTGTACAAAGGCTCTGGGCCACAACTGTCCAAGCCTACCTGCTTGGGAGGCAGAGACGGGCGCCCTTTCCTGGCCGTCTGGAGCCCATGACTTGGAACTAGACTGACGTGGGCCCCAATTGCAGGGCTGTGCATTTTGCCTGTCCTTTTGTTGGCAGAGTGGCTTTGGCCAAGTCACATCAGTTCTCAGCCTCAGCGTTCCTCATCTGCAAAGTGGGGGATGTGGCAGGCCGAACAGTGACCTCCCAAAGACGTCCACATCCTAACCCCTGGAATGTGTGACTACGTTGCATGGCACAAGGAACTCTGTGCATGTGCAGCTGTGATTATGTCAGGGTCTTTGAGATGCGAAGATTCCCTGGATTACCTCTGAGTGGGTTCAGTATAATCATAAAGGTCCTTGTCGGAAGGAGGCAGGAGGCTCAGAGCAAAGGAAGCAGGTTAGAGAGATGTGCTTTGGAAATGGACAAAGGGGCCACAAGCCAAGGAACACAGGCAGCCTCTAGAAGCTGGAGGTGAGGGAACAGATATTCTCCGCTAGAGCCTCTGGAAGAAACCGCCCTGCTGACGCTTCAGCTTCAGAGGCGGAGTTTGGACTTCTGACCTCCAGAACTGTTAGATAATACAGTTGTTTTAAACCACTACCTGACAGTAGTAATAGGAAATGACTAAAGGGAAGAAGTAGTTCCCATTGCCAGGAGGACAGTGTCAGGATGGAATGGGCAAAGAATCTGAATGTTTAAGGTCTCCCCTGAAGGGCTGGCTCTATGGCAGGATGAGAGGAGGCCAATGCCTTCTCTTTGGTGTCGTGGTCCCCTGCCATCACTCCGCCTGTCTCTCCTACCACCAGGACTGACTATATAATTTGTGATGCCCAGTGGGAAATGAAAATGTGGAGCCACTTGTTGAAAAATCATTAAGACTATTGAGACGGCAGCAACAGAGCATTTGCTGGGTGTGGGGCCCCTCTGCACAGGCTGCACACCCATGGAGCTGGGCTTGCCCCCCATTCTGCTCCAGCCATACGGGCCTGCTACTAGAACTTCCCAAGCATCCTTCCGTCCCAGGGCCTCTGCACATGCCATTCCCCTTGCCTGAAATTCTCTTCTCCAGATATCTGCAGGGCACGCTTCCTTACTTCTTCCAAGTCTTTGCACAAACGCCACCCTCCCAGCGAGGCCTGCTCTGACCACCCTATTTAAAAGAGCAACTCCCCCGTCATGGCATTCGTTTTGTTTTTCTCCACCTGACACATTGCTTATTAATTCAGCATCTTGTTTACATAAGTCCCTTGAAAGCGGACACTGTGTCTTACTCACTGCTGCATCCCTAGGTCCTAATTCAGGGCCTGGCACAGAGCAGCAGGTGGTAAAAAAAAAAAAGTTGGATGGATGGATATAAAGTGACTAGGACAGTGATTGGCATGTAGTCTGTGTGCCGTAATTGGGTTTTGCAGTGTTGCAATGACAATATTATCATCTTTAATCCTAGGGAAAGACAGAGGGTGAGGGTAGTGTCAGACTTCCCAGGGCCCCCTTTCCTCTGCTTGCTTGTTTTTTTGTTGGTTTGTTTTTCGCTAAATAATAAATTGTGGCTGCCACTTACTGAGTTGTAGTGACTAGAAGGCTTCATTCACAGGCATGACCTTGTTTAATCTTCACATTGATGAGCTTACTAGCCCCACTTTACTGATGACAAAACTGAGGCCCCACGGCTATCAGGTGGAACAGCTGAAATGAACCTGCTTGTTTGATTCCAAGTCTAGGTAAGACCCTCCAAACTGACCATACACAGCCTGCTTCAGAGACCGTCTGCCTTTGCAACACTCTGAACTAATTACTTTGTTTAACTTACGTGTTCTGAGTGCCTACTGTGTGCTCTGCCCTGTGATAGGGAAAGCATGAAGAGACCTGGTTTCTGCTCTCACCACACATGAAGCCTAAGGCTGTAGACAAGCCGGCAATCACAACATCCCATGATGGACACAAAACAGACCTAACAGGGACCCTGGGAGCACACAGGTGAGTCGACCAGCCCCACCCAGGGCTCGGGTCAGCTCCAGGCTTCCCAGGGAAAGTGAGGAATAGACAGATACCTGAGGGCAATTAGGGGCCAGCCAGATGGGGCTGGGGGTCAGGGAGACCATGTTCCTAGCAGAAGGACCAGCCACTGCTAAGGCCTGGAACATGACTGTAGGGGGAGAGACTAGGAGATGTTCAAAACATCTGGCAAGTGATGGGTGGGGTGTCAGTCTGAAGAGATGTGGCCCAGGCAGGCTCTCAAAGAAAGTCTGCCACTGAGTGGCTCTCGGATTACGACAATGCACTGAAATCCTCAAAAAATGAACAGACACACTGGGCTGCAGGCCCCACCAGTGTGGGGACAAGACTCTCCTGATCACACCAAGCCCCAGGGGCCTGCCACAAACCTGGCCAAACCCACGAGGGCACAGAGAGCACACGCCTCCGCCACTCCATCCTATTGTTCCTCCACCTCAGCTGCCATCACTCACTAGGTGCCAGGGACACAGCAGGGGATAAGGAAGGGTCTGAGTTCCAGGTCCGTTCCCTCTGTCCTGTCCTTGTCCTCCAGAGTCTCTTTCCCCACCATCTCTCTGTCAGCCCCTTGAAGGCAGGTCTTATCCTCACAGCAAAGATTTAGCAGGCACTGAAAACCCTGTGCCAAGCCTGCTAAATCCACGACCTCGTTCGCCCCTCCCTGGGTCCCTCCTCAAGGCAGGTAGGATTACCCATCAGTCCCATAGGTGGCTGTGCCAACAGAAGCTCAAAGCCGTGAACTCACTTACCTGAGGATACACAGCTAAGGGAAAAGCCAGATTCAAACCCAGACCACTCCAAGACCCAGCCCAGGGCTGGGAGCATACAGGGAATTAGGAAGCATAATTCTTTCCTTCTTTGGTCCATTCCAGGCCTGACCTCGGCACTTCTGGGCCTCGAGAAGAGCCAGAGGTCTGCCGAGCCTTACAGGGCTCTCAGCTGCTGAGCACATGGCCTGGTTTTTACTTCCAACCGCTGAACTCCAACCTCCGGCAGAGTCCTGGTGTATGAGGGTCATGAGGGTCATGAGGGAGAACGCACAAAAAAACCCAGCATATTCAGTAGCTTGACCCCCAGTGGATGCCTGAAACCACAGATAGTAGTGGATACTATTTATCCTGTTTATCCTGTTTTTTCCCATTCATGCGCACCTATGATAATGTTTAGTAAGGCATACTAAGAGATAAATAATAATAATAACAAAACAGAACAGAACACTTAAAACAATATACTGTAAAAGTTAAGAGAATGTGGTCTCTCTGATAAACGAGACGGCGCCTAAGTGACTCACAGGCAGGGAACATGTACGGCGCGGAGACAATGGACACAGGGATGACTGGGTGCGCGACTTCATTACGCTACTCAGAACGGTGCACAACTGACCGCGGGTAACTGCGGCTGCGAACAGCGAAATGTGGACAAGGGAGGGACGACTGTGTACTCTCTCTTTCCTTCATGTCAGGAATTGCTGAAAGCACCTCCACCTGCATTGTCGCAATTTATTTTCCGGCTCACCCCAAATCTCCCCTAAGACTCCCAGAGGCAGACAGCATCACCTCTTTTACGGATGAGGAAACGGAGGCAAAACGTGGGGAGGTGACTGGCCAGAGGCAATACGGGAGGAAAGGGCAACACTGGGGTTCAGCCCGGGATCCCCTGAAGCCCATGCTCTTTCCCATCAACGCTGGAACCTTCTTGAACAAGGAAAGTTGAGAAATGTAAGTGGTGGGTTCCCTTGGGCCAAATCTCAGTTCCAAGCTCCTTCCTTCCCACCCCCAGGGACAAAGGAACATCTGGGTGAAATATGAGACAGGACAGCCCCACCCACAGCAGTGGGAGCCAACAATAGGAAACCTGCAGAGTGGCCGGCCCAGCACTCAGGCCCCCACTCTCAGGGAGGTGAGGGGGACGCCTCCCAGGCCACCTCAGGGAATCTGGCTGCCTCCCTAGTCATTCAGCTGGAAAAGAGCAAAATAATCATCACTTAGCTGGTAATTGTGCCCCGCAGCACCCCAGAGTAGGAGCTACCCCCAAATTCCCAGTGTGGCTGGGAAAATTAGGGCAGGTGGGCCCGAGAGCCAGGGATGGGGGTCTCCCTGCCTTACACCATATGCAAACTCCACCAACCGTTTACACACACTCATCTGTTCACGGGAGTTGCTGCACACCTACTATGTGTCACGGTGCCTAAGTATGACCAGAGCAGACGACATCTTTGAAGGAAAGATGCACACGCCAAACGGTTGCCCTCCACTGTGCCATGGCTCCGCTGTCCCCTCTCCCTGGCATGCCCTGTTGGCTTTGTTTGCCCAGCTAATTCCCACCCATCCTTTACAACTCAGTTCTGAGGTCACCCTTTCTAGGAAGACTTTGCTGGGGGCTGGGTCACGTGCTCCTTCTCTGTTTCTCAAGAGTGCCCTGAGGTTACTGCTTTCCTGCCTGCCACCTCATCGGACTATGAACTTTAGGCTTGAAAGTCTTGGGTCTGGGACACCCCAATGCCTAGCAGGATGCGTGGCACTCTGTTGATGTCCAATAAACATTTGTAGAATGAGAATATGAGCAGATAAATCATGTGACCTGGAACCAGTAACTTTGGGGCCTTGGTTTCCTCATCTGTAGACTAAGAAGGTCTTTCTGGGTCTAACAGTATGTGAACAAGAGGGCAGGGATGTAGCCCAGCCATTGAGGAACTGGAGGGGCCTCTCGAGAATGTCCAAACTGGGTATTAATCGTCATGGTTTGGCTGCTGCCAAAGCCAGGTCATAGCCTTGTGGAGTACACTCTTCACCTGCAAGAAACTGAAACTGATTAGCCTCCTTAAGCTTCCAAAAGGACATTGGAAGGATGCTGGCTTATCTCAGTCTTCAAAGGAGCATTGGATGGTGAGGCCACCTCACAGCTAATGTAGAAGGAACCCTCCTCCTGACGAGCTGCTAACTCTCACATGCACATGCATCTCATTAAAATGCGACTGACCCCACCACGCTGCTCCTAGATGCTAAATGGATGAACACTCCCAAGCTCTATGTTACTCAGTTCCTGGGAGAGGGTACTGGATGGACCCTGCTTGGGTCTGGTACCTGCCTAGGATTATCAGTGATGGGCAGGGGAGTAGGGGCACCGAGCACAGCTGTGGACCCGGCTCCCGTTCCTACATGTCCAGTTATTCCCAGGGAAGGGTAGGCCCTGGGATGGGGTGGCCACCCTAAGAGGGGTAGACTGCAGCTGAGCAGAACTGGGGCAGCTCTCTTCACAGCGACCATCTGAGCTGGTGAAAGGTATCATCTTTCAACCTGGAAAGTGATTTGCAAAGGCCCAGTGCTGGGGAGAGGCGGGTGGCAGGAGTTTAAATAGCAGCTGTGTTCCTAATTTCCCCAGGAGGAGGCTGGGCCGCCCCTCCTCCACGCTGAGTGTTTGCCATTAAAAACAAACAGTATCATTTGGTTCAATATAAAATGAATTAAAGGAAATTAAACTGAGGGGGCCATGTGGCAAGCCTTGTCTTCCATTGTCTAAAGCCGTTTTTCATCTTCCCCAGTGGGGAGCAACAGCTTGAGGGGTGTGGAGCCGAGTGGGACTAGATAAATAAATAAATAACGCAAAGCCTCCCCCCAACCCCAACACACACACACACACACACACAACAGGGCAGAGGCTGAGGTTCAGGGAAATCCCAGGAGTCAGCTCAGGCCCTGTCCCTTCTGTGTCCCTTGGCGGCAGAAGGTAGCCTTTGAAAGTCTCCCAGGGAGTGGAATGAAGGGAAAACAAAACAAAAGAAGATCAACAACAACAAAATGATGTGCAGACCCCCGAGACAGAGGTGGGCAGGGCAGCAAAGGGAGGAGATTCTCGACCAGAGGGCCTGGGAGATGCGGGTGTGTGGTGCCTGGATTGGTGGGATTCTGACAGTTCTTCAGCTGCACAGAGAATACACAGAGAATGTCGCTGCTGCCATCCGCGTTGGGCAACAGAGTGTGGGGGACAGGGTGCAAGGGGGGAAGCTGGGCAGAGAAGACTGTGTAGCAGGTCAGAGTAGGGGTTCTAGAACCACAATGCCCAAGTTCAAATCCCAGTCCTGCCATTTACCAGCTGTGTGTCCTTGGCAAGTCACTTATTCTCTTTGTGCCTCAGTTTCCTCACCTGCAAATTGGGGATAATAAGAGTCTCTACCTTTCAGGGCTGTTGTGAAGATTATATTATTTCATGTATATGAAGCACTTAGAATAGTACTAGGCACATTAGCTATTTGTTATTCTTTTGTTATAGTATCATAGGATATTTAAAATATGATTATTATGGATCCCTCAGCATCTGAAAAACCTAGCTTTAAGTTATACCTCTGCCGCAGACTCGCTGTGTGACCCTGGGTAAGTGAACACACCTTGCTCTTCCACAAACTAGGGATACTCACCATTCTGGGATAGAGACTGCTGGTGCCTCCCAATGTCCATTGTCTCCTTCCTCCTCCAAAATTAACATCCTGATTTTTGCCCAGGTCACTGGCAGCCAGCTTCTAAGATGTTCCCTAGCTACTCATGGAGCAACTGTGACTAAGTGGTGGCCAATGAGATGTAAGTGAAAGTGACAGGAGCAATATCAGGAAAGTCACCTCTAAAGGGAGAGGAACGCTCATGACTGCTGATGCAAACGTCCTTAGCGAAACAGTAGCACTCAGAGTCCAGAGGCATATCCAAAGGATATGTCATGATCAAGTGGGGTCTGTACCAAGAATGCAAGGCTTAATAGGAAATCTAATAATGCAGTTCTTCACATAAACAGATCTAAGTGAAAAAAATCAAATGATTTTTGATCAAATTCACCAACCTGATTTTTTCTTTTAAACATTTCAATAAATTGGACTAGATGGTTACTTCCTTGACATAGAACATCAATCTCAGTCCCCAGATCAGCATCTTGTTCATTGGGGGATCATGATGGTTTTTATGTTTCAATTTAGGTTACAGTATCCAGTTATGCAAACAAACACTAATCTAGGTGTTGCTTTGAAGGTAGTATTTTGTAAATAATGATTAACTCCTATTATCAATTGACCTTAAGTAAAGAAGATTATCTTTGATAATCTGGGTGGGCTTCATCCAATCAACTTCAAGGCCACAGAGCCCTGCAGATGCCAAATGGGTCCATTTTCTTCATAAGGAAGAACTAAAGTTAAGGCTTAGGCTTCATCTTACAATCTGACATTAATTGGTAGAGGCTGTCTAGATATTGCTGCATTGAGAAAAATCTGGGTGAAGCAGGACCATGATAGATTAGTGATGCCTGACACAGGCACAGTTTGGTAAACTGAAGTTCTAGGCTACTTGCCATTTCAGACTTCAGCACTTCTGTAGGGATTAGTAGGCATTTGGCTACAAACTTCAAGCAGAGCAAAGAAAGAAGAAATCCTAGGATGAGTGTGATCATAAGAGGCCTTGCAGGTACCTGTTGCCTTAAGGTAAAACTAAAAATTAGCCAGGCTATTTCAAAGAGTCCACTTAAAATTGACATTTGGCGGAACTCACTTCTGTTGGTTTCCAGAGTCTACTGGCCACAGTTCACTGCCTCAGGGGCTTCTATTCCCAAGGTATCTGTCTGCTGCAGAATACTGAGTTCCACCTTAGACACAGTTCTCCTGCAAACTCCAAACTAGAAGGAATTAAGAATGTAAATTCCAGATAAGGGTTAGCAAACTTTTTCTTAAAGGGCCAGACACTAAATATTTTTAGTTTTTCTGGATCATACAGACGTGTCACCATTGTAGCACCAAAGCAGCCCCACAGAATATGTAAATGGCTGAGTGTGGCTATGTTCCACTAAAATTTTATTTACCAAAACAAGTACAGGGTCCACAGGTTGTAGTTTGCCAACCCTAGAACCAGATTCTGTAGCATACTGTGCTCCTCAGTAAGAGGGTTGCATGGTCAGTAAGTTGAGCAAGTGTCAAAGTGAAATGAGTTTTCTGACTGCAGGGCTTCTCAGAGCCTTTACTAAGTAAATGCGCCAGTGGTAGATGATGTTTAAAGCATTTCCCAATGTGATCTGACCACAGAACACTTTTTAATAAAATGTCCACTCTAAGGGCCCAGAATCAAGGTTTGGTAAATGGTATTTTGCTCCATCTGATTCTGGTTCGATTCCGACTTTCTTGCTGGCTTTATATTATAAACTGATAACTACTAATGATCTCTAGCTTCTTTAGAATAACAATAATAAATTAACCAGACAACACTTGACCTATATTATTTTAATTCATTCTCACAACAGGGTCATGAGGTAAGTCCTGATATTCCCATTTTAAAGATGGGGACACTGAGGCTCAGTGAGGTCAATCAAAGTCCAAGAAGCAGAAGATGACCCTGTTTAATTTCAGGGACTGTGCTCTTTCCATGACCCCACAGTGCCTCCAGAGAAAGAATTCCTTGCTTGTCTTTTTTGCTTACATGCTCTAGAATCTTCTTGGCAATGACAGAGAGGGAGGTGCCGTATTTTCCGGCGTATAAGACGACCGGGCGTATAAGACGACCCCCTAATTTTCCAGTTAAAACATAGGTTTAGGCATACTACCTAAACCTATGTTTTAACTGGAAAATTAGGGGGTCGTCTTATACGCCCGGTCGTCTTATACGCCGGAAAATACGGTGTTTCTGAAGCATAATGCACATGAAACACTAGGTAATATGAGTATTGCTAATGATTAGTATCTGTGCTGCAAGTTTCTGCTCTGTTTCAGTGAAACCTGCTGATGAAAAAAGAACCAACACGTTTAGTGACAGCTGCAGGCGGAGCACCTGCTGGGCTCACACCCTGGCTTTGCTGCTCACCAGCTGGGTGACTTTGCTGGGCCACTCTGACCCTTAGTTTCCTTATCTGTAAAATGGGAATACCGGTAATTGCAGTACCTATCTCATGGTCTTGTTGAGAGGAACAAATGCAAAGATGCAACTAAAGCACTTTGCACAGTGGAGACAGAAACAGGAAGAAGACCTGCGAAATATTAGCTGCCGTTCTTACTGTTATATCTTAAGTCAAAGGACCTGGGTTTGGGTCTTAGCTTTGCCACCTACAAGCCCAGTGGCCCTGACAGACTGTTTAGCCTCCCTGAGCCTCAGTTTTATCTGTAAAGTAGGTTTAGGAAAACTTGGTCATCCCTCTCACAGGGTCACTGTAGGACTTTTTAAGAGGTGGGCTGCATCAGGGAATAAGACAGACGTGTCCACCCCTCAGAATTTATGGTCCAGAGGAAGAGACAATAACCCAGTCGATTATAGAGCAGAGTGGTAAGTGAAGGGAAAGAGGGGCCACAGGAAAATAATGAGGGAACTAACAGTGTCTTAAGCGGACCAGGGGAAGTGACATCTAAACTGAGTCTAGTAGAACCACAGAATCAATGGGTCAAAAGGAGCTAAACAATTCACAACTACCCAGTGTCCTTAGAGAAATTCTTTTTAAAGATGCATAAGAAATCTAAACAGTTTCCACAATATAAAAATCCCGCCGTTTAAAAGAAAAAGCTAACTTCTATATATTGCATGTTATGAGAAGTGCAATTGAATCCTCACAATACCCTTTGAGGTAGAGTATTGTGCATCCCCCCAAATTGCCCACTTTAATCCCCAGGACTGTGAATGGGATGAGATCCCTCACCTCGGTGATGGGACATTATGAAAAGGATTTTGCAGATGTAATTAAAGGTACTAATCAACTGACTCTGAGTTCATCAAGAGGGAGATTATCAGGGTGGGTCTAATCAAATCACATGTGCCCTTTAAAAGCAGAAGGGGAAGTCAGAGAGATGTGAAGCAGGACAGGGACTCCACATACTGCTTCCAGCTTGACCAAGGAAGAGGCCACATGGAAAGACCAGGGGAGTGAGCCCAGCTGACATTCAGCAAGTAAAGGGGAACCTCGGTCCTACAACCTCACAGAACTGAATTCTGCCAACAACCTGACTGAGCCTGGAAGTAGATTCTCCT
>PVKE010002773.1:0-78593 GCA_004027555.1 Craseonycteris thonglongyai
GTGTACGGTATTGCCTCGATCTTCCCTAAGCGCTATTTTCTTCATAACAATTTTTTCTATTTTCATTTTATTTCAGAGCATTGTGGGCCACAAAAAATTACCAGGGCCGCCTGTTTGACACCCCTGGTCTATAGTAACTGAAGTGGAAATGCTTGGAATTTCTTGGCAAATGTTAAAAAAAGAAAAAAAGCTGATGGAGGTGAGGATGTTAGAAGAGACTTAGTATTACATAAGACCACAGAACCCACCACTAGACAATGTTCCCTGGAGACCCAGAGGACACTCCATCCATTAATGCAATAAGAAATACAGAGTGAGAAGGGCATCAGTGTCTTTGAGCAGCTCACTGGTGGTTGTTCTCTTTAGGTTGAAATAAAGTAAATGATGCCATATGACTAAGCTTTCCAGTGTCAACAATCAATGGTCTGAAAAATGGATTCTCTCCAATGTCCACAAGCAATGACAATAAAAAGTAGTTTGTATATCTGAGGGAAGATAAGTGAGCAGTTCATATTCTTTATTTTGTCTCAGAGCTATGCAAATTCTCTCCACAATGTAGACTAAAGTTATTCTGATCATCCTGACATTCTGCAAAACATCACATTACATTACATTGATGATATGCTAGTGAATAGAAAGTTAAAGTCTTCAGGATACCCTAGTAAAAAACAAGCATGCCAATGGATAGAAGATAAACTAAAGAATCAGGGAACTATCACAGAGTGATGCTTTTAGGGATCCAATGGTTGGGACAAGCAATAATCCTCATAAAAATTTATACTAGTAAACTTTGCCTAAATCAACCCTCAGAGCTCAGCCAAACATTATTTCCTTAGGGAGGCTTCTGATTCCCAGCAACAGACTGAGTTTCAATAAAGATTTTTATTGTTCATCTCATTTTCCTTTATTATTTTTATTATTGTTTTATATATGATTATTTGTTTAAGATCTGTGATACTATCAATTACATGAGAATGGGAACTGTCTATTTTATAAACAATTGTGTTCCCAAAGCTAGCAAAATCTCTAGAATATGATAAATGCATAGCAAATAAATGATGTTACAAATGACTAAGGATCTCCTCATAGAGCGTGAACAGATAGGTAGTTCAAATAGGTTCCCTATATAATTTCACTAAATATATAATAACAAATACTTCCAAAACTCAGCATTTGGACCCTTTTGATGCTTTAGTTCATTTATACCGTAAACAGTTATTCCAAATAATGATAATATTCATAACTACAACCATTATTTATTTACTACGAATAGCATTTTTGTGTCCTGGGCACTGTGTTAGTCACCTACAATATCTTTATGAGGTTGGCATTATCATCAGTTCCATTTTATAAATAAGAAAAAAAAGATAAAGATTAGCGATATTATGGTTCCTTAGAAAATAGATTAATTAGGTGATAGAAAATGTCAGATACCAACCCTATATTCCTATATCTATGCTATAATGCCTTTTACTGTCATGGCCTTTCATACTTAATATTCTCAAGTACATTACCAAAATTATTATCTATAAAAATAGGTGAAGAAGAAGAAGAAGAAGAAAAAAATCAGCCCACCACAAATGTCATTATCCCTGGCATTCTGTGCAAACTTTATTCCTATTTCACAATGTAGAAAGTTGACAGGCAAGATCTACCCATTAATTACAAATCTTACCTCTTCTGAGTACATCGAAGCAACCCACGTCCAAAATATACTAATGTCATAAAGTTCTCACAAATTTCATTTTCTTGGATCACCATCTTCATCACCAGAAATTTATTCTCAGCTTCTGTATGATCCTGTATTAACATAAAACTAGGTTTGATTGATGTACAAGGCAGTCTTTTTCCTTTTACAATCAATAATTATTTCCCAGAGAAGTTAGGGCAACATTAACATTAATCCAGTCATTCAGTCATTTATTCACATTTCTAATCCTAGAACCTCTGTATGTGATCACATAAATAATGTACTCAGTGCTTAAAAAAGATTTATTTGCTAAAGGAATTAGACATACTTTGACCAACTGTTTCAAAGTGAACATTAAAACAACAGTTTTTGTTTCTAAAACTGACAAATATTACTAGCCAAAATAATGGCTTTCTTGATGACTACGGGAATAGGTCTTTATAAGTTTTCCTAATTTTTTTCTAGTGGAGCACAAATCAATCTAATTTTTCAAACAGGAAATAAGTGACTTCTTGACCACACAAATAGTCTATTTTAGGGAAGCATCATCTTGATCATAATAAGCAACATAGGTTTGGAAATCAGGATCAGGATCACTTCTTATAAATGCTTCAGTTATCATTAAACAGGCATAACAGCTCAATCTCCTCAGGGGAAAAAATGTTGCATGGCCTTGCTTAAAAATATTCTCTAACAAATCACACTAAAAATAATTAGCATTACATAAAATTATTTTAAATGGAAATATTTTCAATTTGGTGTTTACAAATTTTACTTAACCTAATTAACAAGTCATATTTACATATGAGAGCTGTCTGGAAAAAATCCAGCCATAATGCCTCTATTTTTCATAATATATGGTGGGATGCTTTCCAGACAGCTTTCATATATTCAATTTATAAAACCAAGTAGAGAATATAAATTTAGAAAGATAAAAAAAGTAAAAGAAATACCATGGTTCCAAAAAATAAAATAAAAAAGGTATGAAAAATCATTAAAAAAGAGAATGTTAAATTCAAAAGGACCCTTAGAAATCACCTAGTTAACTACCACATTTTTATTTTTTGCACTTCATTGTATTCAACAGAGAATTTGAGGTAAAACTCATGTTTTACAAAAGATATAAGATTAAGACCAGAGACATTAAGCTACACTTAGAAAATGTACTAAAATGGAGGAAGCCGGGATGGCTCAGTGGGTTAAGCGCTCACTTTGTAGCCCCGGGGACCGTATGCTGAACTGCGGAGTGTCCCCAGTTCAGTTCTTGCCAGGGTGAGACCCTGGCCCAGTTCCTGCCCTGTGCAGCCCCGTGCCCACCTGTGGAATGACACTATGTGGAAAGAAAACAATGATATGCAACTGTGGAGACTGTTCTGGGCCCTCCCCCTTCTGTCTGTCTCTATCTCTGTATCTCTCTCTGTTAAAAACAATAAAAATAAATCTTTAAAAAAAAGAATATGTACTAAAATGTATTATATTATAAGTGAAAGATGCTAAACAATTATCTGCTTTACATAAGTTGTAAAGCATTTAAAAGATAAATAAAATAAAGTTATAAGCTAAAATTACATTTCCTCTATCAATATTTTTAATTTTACAATATAGTCTTTGGCATAATTACTCTATATTATAAATGTGTAAGAGAAAAATCATTGAATGGCTTAAATATTTAGAGAATTTAAAAAATCAATATTTTAATTTGTTAAAATGAAGTCAGTATATGTGAAAAGATCTACAATGGGCAAATAACACATGCTGCATACCTCTTTCTTTCCTCTTTCAATGAGTGCTACTCCATACAAAAACAGTAATGTCAAATAATAACCAATATTAATCTGATGTGCCTAAAAAGATAAAATATATTTTAATTAATTATTTAGACTTCTACCTTTCAGTTTAGCAAGCTTAAATATCCTAGACCTGTTTAATAATTAATAGTAAAATTTTTCATTATATTATCAATCATCAAATAATAACTATAGAGAATTCACTCAGATGTAGCTGATAATATGACCTGGAAGAGGATAGTAAATAATCCTGAAATAAAATATTAGAGTTTGAGTACAGAACAAAAGCAAACGTCATCAGTTTTGTTATACTAAAACTTTCAAAAATTATCTCTTTCTCTCTCTCTCTCATTTTATAATATTTCTGGTATCAAAATACTTTAAAGATTTATTTTTATTGTTTTTGACAGAGAGAGAGAGATATACAGAGACAGAGACAGAGAGAAGTGGGAGGGCTCCATAGTTGCACATCATTGGTTTTTCCACATAGTTTCATTCCACAGGTGGGTATGGGGCTGCACAGAGCAGGAACTAGGCCAGGGTCTCACCCCAGTGAGAACTGAACTGGGGGCATTCCCCAGTTCAGCATATGGGTCTGCACGGGCTGGGGCTAGAATTCGATCCTCAGTCCCCAGGGCTGTAAAGTGAGCGCTTAACCCACTGAGCCATCCCAGCTTCCCTCAAAATACTTTAGGTAATAATATAACTAATACCCAAGTATCTACCATCTAGCTAAAATAATAAAAGAATCTCTTAAATCAAAGTCTTTTATTAACCATATGTGGGTTTTGTTATAACAGTATAAACATAAAGCTTATCACTTCTTCAAAGAAAAATTAAAACACACAGCTATTTAAAAATGATCTACAGGGAAGCTGGGATGGCTCAGCAGGTGAAGCGCTTGCTTTGCAGCCCCGGAGCCCGAAGATCGAATCCTGGCCCCGGCCCATGTGAACCCACACGCTGAACTGGGGTGTACCCCTAGTTCAGTTCTTGCTGGGGCCTATGCGGGAGGCTCCTGGCCCAGTTCCTGCCCTGCACAGCCCCACGCCCACCCGTGGAGTGAAACTATATGGAAAACTAATGCTGTCAACTATGGAGACTGCTCTGGACCCTCCCCCTTCTCTCTGTCTCTCTCTATCTCTCTCTCTGTCAAAAAACAATAAAATTAAAAAAAAAAAAAGTCTATGCCAAATTACAGAGATGGAGAAAAAATCAGGGATTAGGACAGTGAGGAGGGCAAAGGGTCCTTGTGACTGACTACAACAGGTATGAGTTTGTGGTGATGGGATAATTCTTTTATCTTGATTGTATTAGTAGTTACACAAATACTGGTGATAAAATACCATAGAACTATACACAACTGGGCATTAAAAAGTTAGCATAGCTGGCCTGAGACCGCTACCCTTAGAAAGATCTGCTTACATAACTGACCCTTTACTGGTGTCCAAGAACCTGGATTTCAGGAGTGTTCTTACCATTCTCTGACTGACAAGAATGGCTCACTGTGCCTAAATTGTCTGTATAAACCATGTGATTTATGCTGAACACCTAGGAGTTTCATTTGGGCATCTGAATTTTGATACATGCTAGGCAGAGGGTGCCTACATGACCAACCCCAATAAAAACCTTGGGTATTGAGTCTCTAAATGGGCTTCCCTGGTTAGAATCATCATATACATGGATGTTGCTGCACTTTTTTTGTCCCTCTTTTGACTTCATTTAGAACTCCTTTAGTGTGGTGTATATCACCTCTTAGAAACCTAATCCCGAGAGTCCTGAATAAGGGTGATTTTTCCACCTGCTTTTACATCATTACAATATGAGATTTAGTATTTTATGCTGCCTTGTTTGATGATTGGGTAGTCCTTTCTTGAAGATAATAATCTAATCCATTTTCTACATGGGTAAAAAAACTTATTTTACTGATCCGAACTATTCAAAGAACTAATTTTCCTTTTACTCCCTTATACTATTGGTTATAATTTTTGATGCAAGGTTTATTTTTCTAAGATTTTTCTATTTATTTCTAAAGTATCATTTAACCTTGAACAATGTAATTATACCCTGTCAATTTTATCTTACATAATTAGTCAATAACAGATAATAGCACTACCAACTTTTACAAATATAGAAATAACTAGAGAAAGAGCTGATTAATAATTAGGGGCAAAGGAAGGAATAGTGTTTGAAGTTAATGACCCTCCATTTCTAATTGAGAAAGCTGTTTTTTTAATAGTTTAAGTTTCTCTTTATTTAAGATGAATAATTTTATGATAAGGAAGGAGAAATAGAATAGGTTCATTGAAGAGATGCAGTCACAAGAAAGTAAAAGACAAATGAAGGAAATCAATTTATATGTACCTTGCTCTAGAAGTAAAGGAAAATACAAATTGGCCTATACCTTAAAGTAAGCATGCATTAACTGTTCTCTAACTGAAAAAGTGTTGTCTGAGTCTATTATTTCAAACACAAAAAAAGAAAAAAGAATGAAAGAAAGAAAAGAAAACCACTTACAGTATAATTAGTAGCTTGAATGTTCCTAAGTGCTACTTCTAGTTGTGTTATCAAGAAATGTAAAGTCAAAACAGGAGCAATTTCTTCACCATTCTGGCTGCTAGCTGCAACTTCTCTCTGTAGAAAATTATTCAGTTGAAAATGACATCAAGTTAGAACAAATATCTATATATTTTTATTAGACAAATAGTACATATTCATTGTACAGATTTGAAGAATAGAAATTAAATTTTTTTTTTTTTTTTTAATCCATGAGGGGAAGCCAGGATGGCTCAGTGGGTTAAGTGCTCACTTTGCAGCCCTGGGGACCGAGGATCGAGTCCCAGCCCTGGTCTGTGTGGACCTGCATGCTGAACTGGGTTGTGCTTCCTATGCAGGAGGCCTCCAGTTTGGTTCTCACCCCCTAGCTAAGCCACTGGTTCAAGTGGGCACGCCTCCCATGTGGGAGGCCCACAGCCTAGTTCCCACCCAGTGCAGCCCCCACCCACCTGTGTGGAACAAAACTATGTTGAAAACTGATAATGTACAGCTATGGAGACTGCTCTGGGCCCTCCCCCTTCTCTCTGTCTCTCTGTCTCTCTCTCTGTGTCAGAGGACACCCTTCTCTTTGTCTCTCTCTCTGTCAAAAACAATAAAATAAATCTTAAAAAAAAAACAAAAACCCACATGACCCAGATACAAGTGATCTCATATTTGTTTTTTAATCTGACAAATCTTTGTTTAATTATTTCCTCAAAACACTAAAAAGCATTCCTATACTTGCCACAGGGTTGTCAATATCCACTCAGAGGTCACCCAACTTCAGAGGAAAGTGGTAATACCACTTCATTCTTATACCTTCTATTTTCTAGCAAAACTAAAATCTTCCTTCCAGCTCTGAATCTGTGGTATGTAGGAATGTTGGCTTTCATACCAACACCAAAGGAAAGCCATCTATGCTACCAATCTGACTGGAGCTAAGGTAATATGATTTATTGTGTACCGTAGTTTGTTATTTACATAGATGAAAGAAAGGACTATGCCTTGTGCCCACAAGAGCGTGGCTTAAATTATAGTATTTATTTAATGATGTATTATAAATATGGAAAGTTTAATCTTAACTTGGTTCCTAGTATACTCATATAATACATTCCTGTTTTTCTCCTATTTAACTAGAGATTTTATTTTAGCATTCCCTAGTACTCAATTTAATGAACCTCTTCTCCATCAACACACATTTTCCTAGATAAAGTAATCCACTGTCCGGTCTATACACTAACAATTTCCAATTTATATTTCCAACTCATAATTACTATCTGAATTCCAAACTCATATATCTAACCACTTATTCAATGATATCTCTTGAATCTGAATAGACATATAAAACATGACACTGAAGTTCCGCCTCCACTAAATAGTTTAGGTAGTTTCAGATCAATCCTCTCAATAAGAACAACTAAAAAAGCTGGACAAATAAAAACCATTTGCTTAAAAGTAATGGAAAGCTACCAACGCACTGAAAAGCTCTGTGGCCAACATGCAAGTAAGAAGAAAGGCCCAGAGGTGTGAGACTGACTTCTGAAGTCACTTTTCTCCTTATGGCAAAGCAATATTTCTGTTGTGGCTAAGATGCTAAGCTGAGCTTTCAGCAAACGTGCTGAGTTAGGGGAAAAACTGGGAGTGCATGACTCCTCAAGGAAGAGGGGCCATGGTAAACACATTCTTTTGGCTGGGATCATGAAAAAAATAAACCCTACAAGTGTCTGTTCTTATTTCAATTGGAAACATGAATGTAGATTATTTGGGATGTTCAGAAAACAATGGTAGGGGAGAGGAGAATACAGAAAAGGGAAAGAAGACTTTAATGAGTGTGTTATTAAACTACCATATTTTTCTGTGTATAAGACACCCTCATGTATAAGATGACCCCTACTTTTCTAACTCAACATTAAGAAACCAATACATGGGTTACTCCCACATATAAGATGACCTCCAATATTTGGTCTAACAATTTTTGACAAAGTATCATCTTATACATGGAAAAATAAGGTAGTTACCCACAGTGGATGACTGAGGTTAATACAACAGGGAAACTTAAAAACAGTGAAAATTACAAACCTCAGTACTAGCCAACTCAAGGAGAAAGATAACTGGAATATTTATCTAACAACTACCAAGGCTCATTGGTTCTGGGGTAAGGGACTTCTGAAGAGCTATGAGAAGTACAGAATTCTGCAGTTCCAGAAAAAAAAAACCACAAAACACACACACACACACATATAATTAAGTTCACAAATACAGTGATGCCTTAGAATTTGAACTTTATCCGTCCCAGAACCCTGCTCAAGTTCCAAAACATTTGAGTTCCAAGATGAATGGGCATTCGGATAAAGCTATGGGCTATACAGTTGATACATCCCACATGAACAAAGTGTTGCCATTTGGATTACAAAGCAGCATTCAAATACAGTGGCAAAATTTGCTTGCTTTTTTTCGTTCAGATTCCAAGTTGTTCGAGTTTGGGGGAGTTCTGATTCCAAGGTATCATTGTATATATAATTCTATTGTGACTTCATCTTTAACCCATGGGTTACATAGATTAGAGGCATATACTTTGAGTTAGGAACAACGGTTTTTCTAGTTTATCTTTCTCTTATTGATTTCTAAATTATTTGTACAATGGAAAACATGCTAGGTATGTTTTAACTCTTTGAAATTTAATGAGACTTGCTTTGTAACCTAGCATATGATCAATTTTGTAAATGTTCTGTGTGCACTTAAAATGTATATTCTACCACCAGTAGGTACAATGTTTTATATATGTAAGTATAGAAGTATATCTGTGTGTGCGTCAATTAGATCGAGTTTGCTACCACTATACTAATTTTGAGTTCATGTTCTCTCAGTTATTCAGAAAGTTATATTAAAATCTTCCACTGGAATTGCTGATTTATCCATTTCCCCTTTAGTATTATCAATTTCTGGCAACATACATAAAAGTCCTATATGTTTTAGGTCGACTTTTGGAATTTCTATTCTATTTTCTAGACTTATCTGTAGAGTTCTGAGAAAGTAACACAATCTTTTAGTTACTAGAGCTCCATAATAACTTTTAATATCTAAGTGGGCAAATTCCAAGCCCTTCTCCCCTATACTTTCCTTTCATAATTTCCTTGGGTAGTTATTTCCCACTTAAACTTTAGAATTAGCTTTTAGTGATAATTAAAAAATCTTTTTGTAATTTCTAGTGCATTATGTAATATTTGTACATTTTAATTTTGGGGAAAATGTTGACTTTATTACATTTAATCTTTCTACATACATTGTTTCCATTCAGATCTAATTTTTTCTTACCTTTAACAGAATTTTTCAGATTTTTATTCATTGTTTTAATATAAAATATTGATTTTTTAACTTTAACATGTGTGCGGGTACCTGCTGTAAAGTACACATTTCCATACCTACCCCCAAAGATTTTTTTTTTTTTATACTGGTGTAAGAGAAGTTTATTGAGAGTAAATGTAGAGAAAGTACACTTTTGAGACGTGGAAGTGGGCCTTGAGCAAGAACAGGTAGCTCAAAATGGTCTACCCCTAGATATTTTGATTCTTTAGGACTAGTATGGGATTCAATAACCTCATGTAGGTAGTTTACAAAAAACTTTAAGAAATATTAGTTTATATCTTATATATATATATATATTAGGTGTTTTCCTGGGTATTTTACCTTTTTGTTGCTATTATGTGTATTTTTATCTCATTTATACATTCTAATTGCCTATTGTTTACATATATAAAAGGTACTGGTTTCTATTTCTTATTGTTGCTTCTGGGTGACTTTCAAAAGATAAGAGGAGAAGTAGGCAAGATGGTGAAGCATAAAAATGCTGTGCTTGCTTCCTCCCATGACTACATTAAAATTATAACTAAATTATAGAACCATCTGAAGACTAGCTAACCGTATAAATCCTATAGATAAGGATATAAAGAAAAAGCCATGTTGAAACTGGTACAAGGGTGAAAACACAAAATGGGCTAACCCCACACCAACACGTGGTGGTTGAGAATTGAGAGGCATCATGCGGCTGCAGAGGTTTGACCCTGAGAAGTGAGGTTACCCAACCCTGGAGCACAAGTGCCGGGAAGAGGAGCCTGCAAAACAACTGGCTATGAAAATAAGCAGGGATTCCATCTGTTCAGACAAAAAGGGCTGCTAAAAACCCAGGCATCATCTTAAAGGGCCTGTGCACAGACTCACTTAATCACAGGCATTCACCCTGAGCTAAGGCAAGGGATGGGGCGGCTCAGTAGACGCCAGAGGCATACATGGAGAGACTAAATTGTATGGCCTCAGGGGGAGGGCTGGAGAGATAGCCATCATTATCCCTGTGCTGAGCCCTCTTTTCAAGCAGCTGATGGATGGGTACCATCTTTCCTATGTGGATCCTTGGCACCCCCAAACCCCCCCACACACAGCCAAATATGAATCTGCATTGACTTAGTAAAATCCACTTGCTCCACCCTGGTGATTCCCTGGGACCCCATCCAATGCAACTCCCATACTGGTGGAGTCACTTATAGTGGTGGATAGACTGCCACACCCACTAACCACAAGTAGCTCTTTCAACAAGAGCTGGCTTCAAATGACATGCCAAAGGTATTTTTGATGGGTAACCAGCCCCAGACTCCTCTGCAGTCTTTCTTGAACAACTTTCAAGGAGTCTATAGCCCCCAGGTGGGCACTAACTGACCTCAATGTGGTCTGAGACTTTGGATGAGTGGCCTCAGTCAGCATTGGTGCCACACCTGAATCTGCATTTCCCTGGTGAAAACCACCTGCCTACTCCATGACTCCCTGAGATCCCAAATTTCATACTGCACGAGCCTCTTTCAGTGGCTGAGTATCACAGGAAGCTGGCAAGCAGTGGCATGCCTTGAGGTGCCCTAGGCCTTTCATTGAGCTGCTCCATTCCCAGTACTAATGGCAGACAGCCTTGGTTCATATCATGGCTTCTCTCACATTCCTATATGTCCAGTACAGGTAATGACCAAGCATGGATCACTTCATAGCTTCTACCAGGTAGCCTGGGGCAAATCACAGCCAGTGGCTAACCTTGGTCTACACTCAAGATCCAAGAAGCAACACAAATGTATACAGAGTTCAAGAAATCACTAGTTAAAAGGGGACTCAAAGACCTTAGTAATAACTTAAATAAAAATAATAGTTAAAAAAAAAGTCAGAAATGAAGAATACAGTAACTGAAATGAAGAATACACTAGAAATAATCAACAAATTAGATAAAGCAGAGGATTTGAAAGGCAAGGTAGCAGAAAACACTCCATTAGAACAGCTAAAAGAAAAAAATAAGTTTTAAAAATAAGGATAGTCTAAGGGACTTCAGAGACACCATTAAGCATATGAGTACCAGCATTGATACTATGTACCAGAAATAAAAGAGAGAGAGCAAAAAATTAAAAACCTATTTGAAGGAATAATAAAGAAAAAGTTCTCTAACCTGGTGAAGAAATTAAATGTTAAGTCCAGGAGACACAGAGAATCCCAAACAGCATGAACCCATAAAGGTCCACACAAAGACACATCATAGTTATAATGCCAATGTTTAAATATAAAGAGAGAATCTTAAAAGTAGCAAGTGAAAGGCAGGTAGTTACTTACAAGGGAGCTCTCATAAGACTGACTGCTGATATCTCAACAGAAACTTTGCAGGCCAGAAGGGATTGGTATGAAATATTCAAGGTGATGAAAAGCAAGAATGCACAACCACACCAGCAAAGCTAATAGAAATACTGAGAGCTTCCAAGACAAGAAAAAGCTAAAGAAGTTCATCCCTGCAAAACCAGTATCACAAGAAAATATTAAAGAGAAATTTTTTTTTTTATTGTTTTTGACAGAGAGAGAGAGAGAGACAGAGAGACAGAGAGACAGAGAGAGACAGAGAGAGAACTGAACTGGAGCAACTCTCCAGTTCAGCATATGGGTTTGCACGGGCCAGGGCCGGGATTCGATCCTTGGTCCCCAGTGCTGCAAAGTGCTGCGCTTAACCCACTGAGCCATCCCAGCTTCCCCAAAAGAGAAATGTTTTAAAAAAAGAAGGCGGGAAAAAAAGAACATAAATGTGAATAATAAAATATCAATAACTATGTAGCTATCAATAATCACTTAAAATGTAAATGGTTAAATGCTCCAATCAAAAAATAGGATGGCTGAATACATAAGAAAATGAGACCTGGGGAAGCCGGGATGGCTCAGCGGGTTAAGTGCTCATTTTGCAGCCCTGGGAGCAAAGGATCGAATCCTGGCACTGGCTCATTTAGACCACATGCTGAACTGGGGTGTGCTTTCCATGCGTGAGGTCACCAGTTCGGTTCTTGCCCCCAAATTTGGCCCCTCTGGCTCAAGTGGGCATGCATCTCATGAGGGAGGCTCCCAGCCCAGTTATTGCTTTGTGTGGCCCCTGCCCAACTGTGTGAAACAAAACTATATGGAAAACTGATGATGTGCAACTACGAAGACTGCTCTGGGCCCTCCCCCTTCTCTCTGTCTCTCTCTTTGTCTCTGTCAAAAACAATAAAACAAACCTTTAAAAAAAAAAAAGAAAGAAAACAAGATCTAAACATGCTGGCCACAAGAGACTGACTTCATATTAAAAGACACACACAGAGTAAAAGTAAAAATATGGAAAAAGATAAGTCATGTGAATGTCAACAATAAAGAAGCTGGGGTAGCAACACTATACCAGACAAAACAGATGTTAAAAAAATACCGGTAAGGCTATAATAACCAAAGAAAACCATTACATAATGATAAAGGGATCAATCTAACAAGAGGATATAACCCTTGAAAACATTTATGTATACAATACAGAAGCACCTAAAAACTTAAAGTAAATATTGACCAGCATAAAGTGAGAGAGTGACAGTAACACAATTCTAGCCAGGGACTTTAACACCTCATTGACATCAATTGATAGATCTTCTAGAAAGAAAGTCAACAAGAAAACAGCAATATTAAATGAAACAATATCTCAGACAAATTTAATTGATATTTTAGAGTATTTCACCCCAAAGCAGTAAAGTATACATTCTTCCAAATGCATACGGAACATTTTCCAGGATAGACTACATGTCAGGCCAGAAATCAAGTCTTAATAAATTTTAAAAGATTGAAACCACATCAAGCATCATTTCCAGTCACAATAACATAAAACTGAAATTCAATTATAAGAAAATAAACTGAAAAACAAAAAAAAAACACATAGCGGGGGGATGCAAGGATGGCTCAGCAGGTTGAGTGCTCATTTTGTAGCCCAGAGGTTCGAGGATTGAGTTCCAGTCCTGTCCCCAGACTGTGCTGAACTGTGGTGCACTTCCCATGTGGCTGGGCTCCCAGTTCAGTTTCCACCGGGGCAAGTTTTCATGCGGGATCCTCCGGCTCAAGGAAGCATGCCTCCGATGTGGGAGGTCCCTGGCTCAAGGGAGTATGCATCCCATGTGAGAGGCCCCTGGCTCGGTTCCTGCCCTGCACGGGTTTGTGCCCACCTGTGTGGAATGAAACTATGTTAAACAACTGATGACACGCAACTATGG
The DNA here is from genome assembly GCA_004027555.1 of Craseonycteris thonglongyai. NCBI lineage: Eukaryota > Metazoa > Chordata > Mammalia > Chiroptera > Craseonycteridae > Craseonycteris > Craseonycteris thonglongyai. The sequence continues at coordinate 13,581 of PVKE010002773.1, forward strand.
ATACTGTTATGAGCTCTTTGCCTTCTCTCTCTGTCTCTCTGTCAAAAACAATAAAAGAAATCTTAAAAAAAAACAAAAAACACACACACACATAGAGGCTAAATAACATGCTACTAAACTAGTATGAAAGGTTCGCCATGAGATGAAGAAAGATATCAAGACAACTTAAGATAAATGAAAATAAAAATACAATGATCCAAAATCTATGCGAAACAACAAAAGCAGTCCTAAGAGGAAACTCATAGCAACAGAAACCTACCTCAATAAACAAGAAAAATCTGAAATAAATAACCAAATGTTACACTTAAAAGAACTAGAAAACAAAACAAAACAAAAAAAGAGCAAACAAAGTCCAAAGTGAGAATGAAGAACAGAGCAGTAATAAATGAAATAAGAGTCTTAATTTTTTTTTAAGATTTATTTGTATTGCTTTTTTGACAGAGAGACATACAGAGACAGAGAAAGGGGGAGGGCCCAGAACAGTCTCTATAGTTGTATGTCATCAGTTCTTGACAGTTTAATTCCACAGGTGGGAGCAGGGATGTGTAGGGCAGAAAATAGGCTGGAGGACTCCCACATGGGAAGCTTGCCCTAAAGAGAACTGAACTTGGGAGCACACCCCAATTCAGCTTATGGGTCTGCATGGACCAGGATTTGATCCCCAGACCCTGGAGCTGCAAAGCAAGTTCTCTACCTGCTGAGCCATCCCGGCATCCCCTGAAATAAGAGTCTCAAAAAACACAAAAGATCAGTGAAACCAAGGGCTGGCTCTTTGGAAAGATTAAGAAAAAAAAAAAATAATAAAATAAAATAAATAAATAAATAAATAAACCTTTAACCAGACTCATCAAGAAAAAAAAAAAAGAGAACCCAAATAAATAAAATCAGATATGAATGCAGAGAAGTGACAACTGACAACAGAGAAATACAAAGGATATAAGAAATTACTATAAACTATTACATGCCAACAAAATGGACATTTTGGAAGAAATTGATATTCCCAGAAACATATAACTCTCCAAGACTAAATCAAGAAGAAATAGAAAATCTAAACAGTCCAATTACTAGAAATAAAATCAAACGAGTAATCAAAAAATCTGCAACAAAAAATCTGCAACAAACAAAAATCCTGCACCAGATGGCTTCACAGGTGAAGCCAAACATTCAAAGAAAAATTAACACCTATTTTTTTCAAACTACTCCAAAAAAATTCAAGAGGAGGAAGGCTCCCAAGCTCATTGTATGTGGCTATCATTACCCTGATTCTAAAACTGAACAAAAACATTATCCAAAAAAATAAATAAATAAAATAAAATAAAAATTATAGGTCAATATCCCTGACAAACATAAATGCAAGTCTTCAAAAATACTAGCAAATTGAACTTATCAATACATTAAAAATAACCATACATCATGATCAAGTAGGATTTACTCCTAAGATGCAAAGTTGGTTCAATATCAGCAAATCAATTAACATGATAGAGCACATAAACAAAATGAAAGACAAAAATTCTAGGATCATATCAATTGATGCAGAAAATGTGTTTGACAAAATCCAGCATTGATTTATGATAAAAGCTTTTAGCAAAGTAAGAATAGAGGGAACATATCTTGACATAATAAAGTCTATATATGGCAAACCCACAGCTAACATCATACTCAACAGTGAGAAGCTAAAAGTGTTTTCCCTTAGGGATAAGACATGGGTTTCTATTTCGACCACTTTTATTCAAGTTAGTATTGGAAGTCCTAACCACAGCAATTACATAAAAAAAATATTAACAATAATCATTCCATCTGGAAAGGAAGAAGTTAAACTATCATTATTTGCAGTTGACATGATACTATATATCAAGAACACTAAAGATTCTAACAAAAACTAATAGAACCGATAAATGAATTTAGTAGCAGAACACAAAATTAATATTCAGAAAATGTGGTTGCATTTTATGCACCAATAATGAACCATCAGAAAGAGAAATTATGAAAATAATCCCATTTACAATTGCATCCAAAAAACAAAACCAAACAAACCAAAAGAACACCTAGGAATAAATTTAACCAAGCCTATAATAAAACAATTAGAAGACACTGAGAAAGAAATTAAGGGAGATACAAATAAATGAATGCATACACTGTGCTCAATTTTAGGGAGACAACATTGTTAAGACGTCCATACTATCCAACCAATCTATAGATTCCAGGCAATCCTTATCAAAATGCCAATGACATTTTTCACAGAACTAAAACAAATAATCCTAAATCTTATATCAAAAAGAACCACAAAAGATCCTGAGTATTAACAGCAATCTTAAGAACAAAGTTATAGGTATCAAGCTATCTGCTATCAAATTATACAAGGCTATATTAATAAGCAGCATGGTATTCACATAAGAACAGACACATAAATTAATGGAACAGAATATACAGCCCAGAAATAAACCCACACCTATATGGTTATTTAATCTATAGCAAAGGAGGCAAGATTATCTAATGGGGTAAAAAAGTCTATTCTTAAAATTAATGTTATTAGGAAAACTGGACAGATATACACAAAAAAATTAAACTGGACTGACCACATTCTTATACTGTATACAATAAACCCAAAATGTATTACAGACTTAAGTGTAAAACCCAAAACCATAAAACTCCTAGAAGAAAACATAATCAATAAAACCTCTTGACATTGTTTTCAGTAGTATTGTTTCTGATATAGTTCTCCAGGCAATGGAACCAAAAGAAAAATAAACAAATGGGACTACATGAACATAAAAAGTTTTTATATAGCAAAGGAAACCAACAAAATGAAAAGACAACTTACTGAATGCGAGAAAACATTTGCCAGTGATACATCCAATCAGGGTTTAATATTCAAAATTGATAAAGAACTCTTGCAACTCAACACCAAAAAAATGAAACACTCCAATTATAAAATGGGTAGAGTACTTGAATAGACATTTCTCCAAAGAGGACACACACATGACCAATAGACACATTAAAAGATGTTCAATGTTAATCATGAAAATAATGCAAATTAAAACCATAATGAGATATCATCCTACACATGCAGAATGGCTATCACCAGTAAATCAAGAAACAAGTATTGGTGAGGATGTGGAGAAAGGGGAACCTTCTTGCCCTGTTTGTGGTATTACAAATAGGTGCAGTCACCGTGCACCGTGTTAAGTTTAAAATGGAGGTTTCTCAAAAATTAAAAATAGAACCACTTACGACCTAGGAATTCCAATTCTGGGTATTTATCCAAAGAAATCCAAAACACTAATTTTAAAAGGTATATGCACATGGATAAAGAGGTGGTAGATCTATACAATGGAATATTACTAGGCCATAAAAAGAAAGAAATCTTACCATTTGCAACAACACAGATGGACCTAGAGGGTATTATACAAGTGAAATAAGTCAGACAGAAAAAGAAAAATACCATATGATCTCAATTATATGTGGAATCTAAAGAACAAAATCAAGGCTAACACCCACCCCTTCACAAGAAGTAAGATAGAAATTTCAAGACCTTAGCTGCACCATTGTGGTAGAAAAAAAAAAATTATTATGACATAATAAGACATACAAGTACATACCGTATTTTCCGGCGTGTAAGACGACTGGGCGTATAAGACGACCCCCTAATTTTACAGTTAAAACATAGGTTTAGGCCTATATTCGCTGTATAAGACTACCCCCCCCACTTCCGAGGCTGTAGTCTTATACAGCGAATATAGGCCTAAACCTATGTTTTAACTGTAAAATTAGGGGGTCGTCTTATACTCCTGGTCGTCTTATACGCCGGAAAATACGGTGTGTATGTATATATATATATATATATATATATATATATATATATATATATGGGGTCAAGTCACCCAAAAGACCAAGCCATGATTAGCAACTTAGGAGCTTTTAGCCCTAACCCCATTCCCATAGAAGGGAGAGGGGCTGAAAATTTAATTAATAGTTAATCATGGCTACATAATTAAGCCTCCATAAATTTATTCCTAAAAGTAAAAGGTTCAGAGAGTTTCCAGTATAATGAACACATCCACATGCCAAGAGGGTAGTATACCCCAACTCTACTGGGACAGAAGTTCTTGCACGCAGGAGGACCCTTCCAGACCTTGACTTGGCTGTTCATCTGTATACTTTATCATATACCTTATTATGTAATAAAATGGTATATGTGTTTCTATGAGTTCTGTGAGCTGTTCTAGCAAATCACTGCACCCAAAAGAAGGTTGTGGAAACCCCAACTTATAGCCTGTCAGTGAGAAGTACTGGAGACAACCAAGGATTGGTAACTGACATCTGAAATGGGGGCAGTCTTGTGGTACTGTGTCTTTAATTTGTGAGATCTGATTCAAGGTGTCAAAATTGAATTGATTTGTAGGACACCCAGCTTTTCTTGGAGAATTGATCAGTGTGGGAATAAACCCACCCATTTACAGTTAGAAGTATTGTGAGAAATGATAGTGGTGTAAGAATAAAGGAATAAAATACTTTCCTAGATAATTACATTGAGAGAGGTTCACTTATGCCCAAAAAACAAATTATGATCTTACCTGCAGAGTCTGGAAAGAAAAATCTTCTTGTATGAACTTCTTTACATGAGGGACCACACCTTTTGGTAGAGTATTAATTGCATTCAATAACTTCTTCACCTCTAATAGTAGGTCAACAGGAACAAGATCAGTAGGTGTGTTCTTTTCCTGTTTGTCCTAGAAGACATTATTAAAAGCTTAGTTATATTTGCCTAATATTAAAACCATTCATTTTATAATTTAATAAAATCTTTACTAAAAAGAACAAAATGCCTTTAGATACTATATGTGATCACTGTGAGAGACTACAAAAAACCCAAATAAGAATAAGATATTCTCTCTGTTCTCAAGAAACTTAACAACACAGCAGGAAGTTTCAGAACAAAATTCAAGAAGCTTTAACACAGGGGATGCCATTATAAATTCATTTAGAAGTTATACACAAAGTACAGATTCAAAGATGGGAATAATTATACCATTTTTGAAGGGTACTAGGATGAGAAACAAACAATTTTAGGCTTAAATGAGAATTAGGCCTTTAAAAAAAATGGTTGCTCTTTAGAAATACACCACATATATTGAACTGGTGGTTCATTTAAGGTATAAAATATGTTATGTTTAAATAGTGCATAGATTATTTTATATAATAACATGAAAGCTATTTCTAAGAGTGTTTTTTACATTAGTTATGAGGAATGGGTGGGCAATAGAAATGGGTAAAAGTCCTGCAACAAATGGATGCATGGTCTTCCTTCAAACCTTAACATGCTACCACAGTTCCTATACCCTGTTGAAACTTTGGGAGTATGGGTGTGCTGGTGCTGATGTCTGAATATCAGAACAGCTTCTTACTGCAGAGGCTATGCAGAGTCTGAGTCACTGAAAATACCCTGGAATGGGGTGACTCAGAATGTAACTAGGAACCAACGAAGTCCGTTGTAGGACTATCTGCCTACTCTCTGACTCTGGGTTTGAGTCTTAAATTAAGATTACTCTTTTTGTCCATAGCCTCTCTAGCACTTGTTATTGCTTGTCTTGTTGATTATAACCATTCTACTAGGTAAAGGAACCCTCATACATTGCTGGTGGGAATGTAAATTGGTACAACCACTGTGGAAGGCAGTGTGGAGATTCCTCAAAAAACTAGGAATGAAATTGCCACATGAGCTAACAATCCCTCTCCTGGGTATTTACCCAAAAAACCTGAAAACCTTAATCCGCAAAGATACGTGTACCCCCAGTGCTCATCAAAGCACTGTTCACGGTGGCCAAGTCATAGAATCAACCAAAGTGTCCTCTGAGAGATGACTGGATAAAGAAGTTGTAATACATTTATACAATGGAATACTACTCAGCAACAAGAAAAGATGAAATACACAATTTGTGACAACTTGGACGGACCTTGAAAACATCTTATTAAGTGAAATAAGTCAGAATGAAAGAATCAAGAAATATATGGCCTCATTTATAGGTGGAATATAAAACTGAAAGGTACAAAGAAATAAAGACTCATGGACACAGTCAATAGTTTAGTGGTTACCTGAAGGTAAGGGGAGAGGTGGATGGGAGAGATAGGTGGGGGCAGTAGGGAGGGGGAATGAAACATATGGTGATGGAAAGTGAGCTGATTCTGGGTGGTGAGCACATGATGCGATGTATAGACAATGTAATGTAGGATTGTACACCTGGAAACAATGTAATTGATATCAATTAATGTCACACCAATAAATTTAACAAAAAAATAAATAAATAAAAGATTCCTCCACCCCCAACAATCCCCAACAAATACATCTTACATTATAAAATATATATCCAAAATTATATCCAAAAATGTAGTAAAACATTAAAAGTATATTATATCTCAGTGAATAGTATATATAAGTGTTCATTGTACTATTCTTGCAACTTTTCTGTACATTTGAAATTTCCCAAAGAGTTAAAAAAAAAAAAAAAGGAACTTCCATAAAGTAACTAGACAAGCCCTTATAAAAAATGACAATTGTTCATGGTGCATATATATTTCAAACTAAAGGTCAATTCTGCAGTCAAAATTCACCACAGAATCACCTAACTCTAATTACCAAATTTAACACAAGCAAGATTATGATATGAATAATCTTTTTTTTCAGTAGGAAATAATATAAGCCTCATGCTTGTTAAATATATCTTATTATAAATACAACTTTAATTTTTTTAAGTTAGTTGTGAAATATATGATGCTCAGTCCATCTTTGCGGAGTTGATTTAGCACCTAAATTAAATTCCGGTCAAAGTTTCTACTTCCCTTGCCTTCTGTATTCCCAAATCTGAATATAGAAACATCTTTTCTTGATCTAATCCCCCAGGTTCAACTGTACACCCCTATGTACATTTGGTACATATTGTGTTACCTCTTCAACATTTTTTATGGTGATAACCACATGCAAATTAATACTAGGTCTATTTTATGTTATACATTTTATCTTCCTAAGTTACTGGATAACCTTTATAAATTATATTAAGAAGTAGACATCAATTACTATCTAAATCTATGTGGAAGGTAAAAATTGCATGAATAAGAACTTAACAAACAAATCCCTGCTAAACTAGTCTTCATTACATATAAATACCTTCAATATATCACTAAGTATATTATTAGTATCAATAAAAGCCTATATTAATGTATAATGTAGTTATTATAATTCACTGAAAAAATAATAACAAAAATCAAACTTTCATTCCCTGGAAGTTCTAACAGAAAGATGATAAAAAACAGGGAAGAGGGGAAGCTGGCTCAGCGGGTTGAGTACTCACTTTGCAGCCCTGGAGCCTGAGGATCAAATCCTGGGCCCGGCCCACGTGGACCCACATGCTGAACTGGGGTATGTCCCCAGTTCAGTTCTTACCAGGGCCGATGCGGGAGGCTATTGGCCCAGTTCCTGCCCTGCACAGCCTCGTGCCCACCTATGGAGTAAAACTATATGGAAAACTAATGTTGTTAACTATGGAGACTGCTCTGGGCCCTCCCCCTTCTCTCTCTCTCTCTCTCTCTCTCTCTCTCTCTCTCTCTCTCTCTCTCTCTCTCTCTCTCTCTCTCTCGTCTCTCTCACTGTCAAAAAACAATAAAAATAAATCTTTAAAAACAGGGAAGAGAATTAACTTCAAAAGCAACTCAGTGAAATTTCTTAGTAAATAATATTCTTTTTATTTATTTTTCTATTTTTATTGCTTTCCTTTTGTTTAAATTTTGCTTTTAAAGGACAAATAGATTTCTTAAAATACATTATGGAGGTGTTTCTGGGAAAATCAATTCAATTATTACTTTTAACATATACTGAGGATTAGTACATAGAATGAAAATATTGAGATACCATATCAATTGCCAAAGAAAGATTTACTTATCATTTTCCAATCAAGATGGCAGACCAGGTAAATACTGAGCTTACCTCCTCCCATGATCACATCAAAATTATAACTAAACTACAGAACAATCATCACTGAGAATCACCTCAAGTTTAGCTGAACCAAAGTTTTACTACTAAGGACATACATAATTAGCTACCTTGGAACTGGTGGGAGGGGCAAAGACTTGGAACTAGATGGTCCCATACCTGAGTGTGACCATTAAAAATAGGGAGGATCTCAGTTGAGGAGGTGCCCCCTACAGGAGTGAGGGGTACCAGCCCCACACAAGGCTTCCTAGCCCAGGATTCCAGTGACAGAGAGAAATGTCCCCATAATTCAGGATGTGAAAATCAGCAGAGATTGTGGCTGGGTGAGACTGAGGGTAGTTAGATTCCTAAGTATTCCTGTTAAACAGCACCCACACAGACTTGCTCACTGATGGACTCACTTACTCTGAGCTCCAGCACTGGGGGCAGCAGCTCAAAAGATGCTAGGTGTTAGGGCAAGAGCTGGGGGATCAGCTTTCTCCCAGGCAGAAGTGCTAACAGAATCCACTGTTTCTTTATTGAGCCTTCCCCTCTCCCAGAGTGCAGATGCAAATGGCTGCAATATCTTAGTCTCCCATCAGTCTAGCTGACACTGTTTGCCTTGCTCTGGTGATTCCGTGAGACCCTGCCTAACTCAACTTTCAGGCATACTCAAGCTGCTTCCAGTGGCTTTTCCATACAAATGGCCTATCTTGGTTCATGCTGTATAGACTTTCCTAAAAATCTCTTAATGTTTCACAAAATCCAAACAAGTAGCATCCTGCTTTGGTACGTCCTGTACCTCCTGCTGAACAGCCCCAAGCCTGGCACTAATGGCAGTCAACCTCATTTGCATGTTGACCTCTAGAGACACCTCCAAGACCAATACAGGTGGCAGCCATCTGTGGATTGCTTTGTGGCTCATGACAAGTGATCCAGGGAAGGACACAGGCTATAGATGAACTTGGACTATGGGAAGGTGGGGTGGGGGAGAGGGTGGCTCCAGGATTGGTACTCCTGGTGGCCTGCTTCAGGCAGAGCCAGAGAGCACCATCACTCAGCTGTCTCCAAGGATATCACGCCTAAAGAGCAAACTGGACAGGAACCAGAGCCCTGCTAAAGCAAATCCTGCTCCACATGGTCAGCCCCAGCACAATAGCTCCTCCTCTGTAGTCACAGCCAGTGCTCACAAACAATGAGCCCAAGGGTCAATCCTTCCCACTGATGTGCAAATAGCAACCAACACTAAGCCACAACAAGAGGACACATACAACCCACACAAGAGACATACCTGTAGCATCTGGCTCTGGTGACCAGGAAGGCTGTGTCACTAGGCCCCACAGTATACTCAGTACATAAGGTTATTCCATTAATACCGGGAGACACAGTAGTTTTACCTAACACATAAAAACAAACACAGAAAGGCAGCCAAAATGGGGAGACAAAAAAACAACAACAGAAAAGCAACAAAAAACTAACAAACAAACAAAAACACACCCTAAATTAAAAAACAGAACAAAGCTCCAAAAAAATAACTACATAAAACAGAGATAGCTATCTACCAGATGCAGAGAAAGATGCTCAGTGATATCAGAAAGAACTTCAACAAAATGATAGGAAACATTAAAATGGAGATAGAATACATAATAAAAGAATAAGTCAGAAATAAAAAAATATAGTAACTGAAAGAATAGACAAGAGGGAATCAACAGTAAATTAGATGAAACAAAGGACTGAATCAGCGATTCAAAAGACAAAGTAGCAGGAAACAGCCAAATCACAACATTAAGAAGGAAAAAAAAAAAAGGACAGTTTAAGGGACCCCAGGGACAACATCAAGCATACCAACACTTGTATCATGGGGATACCAGAAGGAGGAGAGTGAGAACAAAAAATTAAAAATCTATTTGAAAAGCTAACAACAATGTAATATATAAAGAAGAAATTAAATGAAAAACAGTAACAGACTCATAGATTCAGAGAACAAATTAATGGTTGCCAGAGAGGAGGTGGGGTGGCAAGCTAAGTAAAAATAAAAAAGAAGGGATTAAGAAATACAAATTGATAGTTATAGAATAGTCATAAGGATGTTCAAGAAGCACAGATAGTCCCAAACAAGATGAGTCTAAAGAGGCCTACACTTACACACATAATTAAAATGCCAAGGTTAAAGACAGAGAAAGAACCTTAAAAGAAGCAAGAGAAAAGAAGTTAGTTACCTACAGCAAAACTCCATTAAGACTATCAGCTGATTTTTCAACAGAAACTTTGCAGGCTAGAAGGGATTAGCATGAAATATTCAAGGTGATGAAAAGTAAGGACCTACTACCAAGATTACTCTACCCAGCAAAGCTATCCTTTATAATTGAAGGGTAAATAGTTTCCCAGACAAGAAGAGCCAAAGGAATTCATCACCACCAAACTGATAATACAAGGAATCTTAGAGGAACTTCTTTAAGATGAAAATAAACACATACATAAAAAATATGAATAAAATGGTAATAACTACATATCTATCAACAATCATGTTCAATGAAAATGGATTAAATGCTCTAATCAAAAAATAGTGTGGCTAAATGAATAAGAAAACAAGACTGTTATTTATGCTGCCTACAAGAGACTCACTTCAGATCAAAAGATGCACATAGACTGTCATGAAACTGAAAACAAACAAAAAAACTGAGGTAGCAATACTTAGACAAGAAAAGTAAGACTTTAAAACAAGGGCTCTAACAAGAGACAAAGAAGGGGGAAGCCGGGATGTCTCAGCAGGTTGAGCACTTGCTTTGCAGCCCCAGGAACCGAGGATAGAATCCCAGCACCGGCCTGTGCCCATGTGCTGAACTGGGGTGTGCTTCCCATGCGGGAGGCCCCCAGTTCAGTTCTTGCCCCCTGATTCAGTCCCTGGCTCGAGGGGCGTGCCTCCCACGCAGGAGGCCCCCAGCCCAGTTGCCACCAAACCATGTCGAAAACTGATGCCGTGCAACTATGGAGACTGCCCTGGGCCCTCCCCCTTCTCTGTCTCTCTGTCTCTGTCAAAAACAATAAAATAAAATAAAATAAAATAAACATAAAAAAAAAAAAGAAAGAAGAAGAAAAAACAAAGAAGGATCCAGTAATCACAATTCTGAGTATGGTATTTGTCCAAAGAAACCAAAAATTCTACTTCAAGGGGACACATGTATCCATATGTTCACTACAACATTATTTACAATAGCCAGGATGTGGAGGCAACTTGGGAGTCCATCTATAGATGAATGGATAAAGAGTAGGTAGTACATATATATAATGAAATATTGCTCAACCATGGAAGAAAATGGGTTCTTGTCATCTGCGATGGCATGGATGGACATGGAGGGTATTGTGCTGAGTGAAATATGTCAGGTAAAGAAAGACAGATGCAATGTGATTTTGCTTATATGTGAAATCTAAAGAACAAAATAAGCAAAAGAGAAACAAACTAATAGATACAGACAATATTTTGATGGCTGTCATGTTCATGCCCTTGAGGGTACGTGAAAAATGAAAAGGAGTTACGTACAAGATCATTGCTACAAAGTAGTCATGGGAATGTAGAATACAGCATAAGAAATATGGTCAATAATATTGTAATAACCATGTATGGTGGTAGATGGGTACTAGATTTATCAGGGTTATAGATGGGAAAGGGGTTGAGGGGCAGGGTGAAAAGGCAAAGGGATTAAGAAGTACAAATTGGTGGTTACAAAATAGACATGGGAATGTAAAGTATACAGAATACAGTCAACAATATGGTAATAATTATGTACAGTGCCAGGTGAGTACTAGACTAGTCAGTGGAATCATTTCTTAAATTATAGATATAAATGCTCAGCCACTATTCTGTACACCTGAAGTTAATATAAAAATAATACTGAATGTCAACTATAATTTAAAAATTTTTAAATGGGAGGAAAATGGTGAAGGGGAATAAGAGGTTCACATTTCCAGGTATAAAACACACAAGTCATGGGAATGTAACACACAGCATAGGGAATATTGTGAAAGCATGGTACAGTGTCAGATGGTTGCTGGACTTAGCATGGTGATCACTTCTTTAGATATATAAATGTTGAATAACTAAGTCTACCCCTGAAAATAATATAATATTATATGTTAGCTACATTTTAATAAAAATCTTTTTTAAAAGCTTTAATTATTATCATAATTTTACTTAAGGTATGAAAGTGAACTTACCCCAAAATTTTTAACAAATAATTAAACTGGTTAGATGTAGCATTACATTTGCTACATAGTCATTATTAATTAATAGTTAATGAAACTTAAATCTCTTACCAATTGATCAGATGATTTTTCTAACTTATTCTCGATTTTCTCCTTAGTCTGCTCCTCCACAGAAGGTTCCCTATTTAAATGAAAAAGAAAAGTGTATTCAAAGCATCTCCTTACAAGTAACATAACTAAATTTTAGTAACAAAGAATCTAACAAGTGGATTTTTGTATGAAAGTTTTAGAAGTGTAAACAGTGTGTATCAAAGACTGATAACAGTGGTAGGCGCCATATCTCTTTAGGGATACAAAGAAACCATGCCATGCCCTTCCTGTATAGTGGTAGTGAGAGCAGAAAGCTGATGTGTACACTTTTCATCTTTAAACAGAAACACAATATATAAAAATGGGGAAAAATTAACTTTATAGCACTGCTTTAATGAGATGAAAAAGGTTCTTAAAAAGATTTATGTTTTGTTTTGTGTGTGTAGCATCTGTGTGCTTATGAAGCTAATAAAGGTGTGGAAAGGATCTATCTTACATAGATCATTTTATTTTTCATTTCAGGCTTCTGGACTAATGATTATCCAGTATTCCAAAGTAATTTTTGGGGCAGAATATCATATTTAGAAATTATCAACTATTTTTGTAAAAAGAAAATTAACAAGTTTTGTTCTTAACATTGGCTTGAAATGTGAACATACGCAGTGTTACACACTAAACTGAAAATTTTACTTATAAAATTGCTTTTGCCTAGATATAGAACCATGACACAGGACTCAAACTATAAGAACGATAACATAGGATCATATGTGACTTATATAATCTTAATTTTATATGCCTGTGGAGATAAAACTGAGGTGATGACATATTAATTGCTTTACTCAGAATTATACTTTATAAATATTATCCCATTTTACTTCACATATATATGCTCATTTGACAGACAGTCATTTATCATCCACTATGTGCAAACTGGTTTATGTGAGGGGAAAGTGGGACAGAAAAACAACACAGTATTATCCACCCAGTGAAAGTTTCAACAAAGATGACTTACACGCATAAAAAATATTTCACAATATAATTCTCAGTGCTTTTTAAAATGTCACAGGAAAGAAAAAACTGTTTAGTATCTTTCCTTCTACTTCTAAACCCCACTCCTAAAAGGACACAAGAAAGTTCCTCGTGTTATCAAGAAATGAAAAATACTGCACCAGTATTCTGAAGTGTCTCAAGGTTTGAGAAACAGAGTACAAAATGTTCTCAAATATATACTCAACTTGCTTACTCGTTCATTACCACTCCCTCCTTAATCCAATAGTTCTCAGCCTTGGAAGCATATTAAAATCACCTATGAATAAATTTTAAAACATGAAGATGTCCAAACCCTACTTCAGAGTTTCTTAATCAAGTATGGGACCTGAGCTGCTCTATTTTCCATGGGTTCCATAACAAATTTTGATATGCAATCCTCACTCCATAACATTAACATTGCTCTATTAAAGGTAAATAATGAAATCCTATTTGCTATTCCAACAGCTTTGTCTTAGCTGTCATTCTACCTGGCCTTTCTGTATCATTTAATATTGTCCATCATACTCTCCAATCCTCCTTGAAAACCTCTGCATTTTCTGCTGCTGCTGGTCCTCATCCTAGAACTCCCAGATGTCCACCTCTCGGTTTGTACAACTGGTATCTCTCTTCCTCTCATTCATCTTATTCATTTATTATTTTAATAACACTTAATATAGAATTATATACATTAACACCATGAAACCATGCTTCTCGTGTGTAAAACAGGAAGGTTTACTAGCAGTCATATATTCGTATAGCCAACACTTTATGCTACAGATGGGTAAATTGATATCCAGAGGTTACATAATTTGTTTTAGGTTGTTAATACACACCTAAAAAGTGGCAAAGCTAAAATTACACAGAGAACTAGTATTTTTCTTTTCCTATTCTACCACTTTTATCACCTGTACACTTTGTTCTGCTGCTGGGAGAAGCTGAAGTTCTGTTGTAACAATGTATCCTAAAATATACATAGTATGTACTAATGTTCCATTTTTAGCCCTCTTTTTCTTACTACACTTTCTACTTAAATCAATCTCATTTAGGTCCACTTATCAATACTCCTAGTTAGGGATCAGGTCCTACTTATTCATTACCCTTCCTTCAAATATCTAGTCCAACCTTTGACATAAAGTGGGCACTAAAATATTTATTGAATGAATGAATAATTTTTAAAACAAATAAATGAGCAAACTTTTATGAACTCAAAAGGCACCCCATTCTAATGATCCCCAAATCTGTATGCCCAGACTTAACTGTTCTATGATGCTACAGGTAGATATTTCCAACCACCTACATGACAACCTCCACAAAGATATCTTAGTAGCACCTCAATCTCCTCGCGTCCAGAACTGAAGTCCTTATTTGTCTTCTCTTTCTCGTACACACATCAAACCTGTCTCCTTCTGAGATCCCTATATTAGCTAATGGTACATATCATCCCCACGTCTCTCTTATCCCTTTTCTCATATTTCAGCCATCATAGAATTCTATTGATTCCAGTTTTATAAATCCCTCCTTTCTTACTATTTTCTATTCCTACGAGTACAAGCCTTCATCAGCTTATTCTTAAGCTATTACAAGTGTCCTATCTTGTCATCCCCATTTCTTCTCATTATCAATATAGTTTTTCCAAAATACAATGTAAAATTTCATTCTTCCGCTTAAAACATCAATGGCTCTACACAAAATAAAGCTACGCTCCTTAGCAGGATAGTAAAAATTCTTCCCAAGAATTTGTCCTAAGTATTCTTTCTTGCTATTTCCTCAGCCAAATGACCTCCTATCCCCTTTGCTTCTACAACTATCAAAATGCTTTTTGTTCTTTAAAGTTTAGTTCAAACATCACCTTGTTGAAACCCACTCAATCCCAGTCCATCATTATTGTTCTTTTCTATATATAGCCACAGCATCTCAATACAACACTTACGTATGCATTTTGCCTAAATGTAGCTTTTTATATATATTCCTACTACATTATACTTCTAAGTACTTGTACATAAATTTTGTCTTAGTCTTTATTCCCTAAGTACCAAAGAGATCAGTAAATGCTTGTAAAATAAATTAATAGATCACATTGCTTATTATATGAGATAGGTAAAGGTGGGAAGGAGATTTCTAATACTAATCTATTGTTTAGTATTATATGAGAGAGGTACAGATAAGGTGAACTTTCCCTCATTAAGGGAAGAGAGGAACACTTGACCCAAGCCCAGTTGAGCGACTTAGTAGTCTTCTGTGTTATGCTTAGGTCACTTTCTATAAAATGAGAATAATAATAGCATCTTCATAAAGTTGTTATAAGATTTATATAAGTAAAAATTTGTAAAAGCATTTGTAAAAACAATGCCTGACAAACAGTAACTGTTCTTGTTAAAGGATAAATAAAACCTCACTTTGTTGAGAATGCCCCAAGTGTGGCAAGCTGTGGTACGTTTTTCAATTCTTAGTTCTCTAGTCAATGTGTGGTCTTTAAAGAATTTTTCTAGAATTAGATTTCATCCAGGCTACATTCCCCACTAGTCAAACCTGCTAAACTGTCTTGCAATATAAAAAGTATCTCACTCATACTAGCTTTCCAAGGTTATATCAAAGAGACAAATGTGTTTTGAGAATGCAATAAATGCAGCTGACATTTACCAATCCATTGCTTACCTCCCAAAAAATTCTTCTGATAGAGAATCCATGATGCACAATGTTCTTATGCAAAAATTGTATTCCAACACTTGCAGACTGACTTTTACTATTGCTGTTTAAAGCTGTAAGGAAAGTGATATTTTTAGTGGGACTATAGGATTCCATTCTTTCTCCCTACCATATAAATAGTGCATGATCATTGAAGAAAATTTTGAAGCTACTATATAAGAAAACAAAAATCACATAATTTCATCATCCAAACATAAATCACTGCTTACCTCATTTTTTTCAAGCATAGGTGTATTTTACCAATTTGTAATCACATTTAATAGACAATGCTCTATACCACCTTTATTTTTTTACCACTGAACACTATTATCAAAAACATCTTTCATGTTATTTTATATTTCTAGTAATCATTCACAATGGTTGTACAACTGGTTGATTGTGGTTTCCTTGATCATTTCCTTACAGTTGGACATTTAGATTCTCATTTTATTACAAACAACTGATCAAGAATTTTGATAGTTGACATAAAGTGTTTTGATAAACTCCATTTTCAATAAGCCCTTCTCTATATTTATAATTATTTTCTCATAATAAATTATCAGAAGTAGAATTCCTAGGTCAAAAGACACAAATGTTTTAAGCCTCTTGGTGTATGTTGCAAAATGACTTCCCAAAATGTCTGTAATAATTTATTTCCTATAGAGGTAGAAGAGTTCCTGTTTAACACAATCTTGATAGCACTGATTGCTTTATTTTCTTTCTATCTAAAAAATAGCATTTAGCCATTTTTCCCCAAAGTGACAGGATTATACATTTCCAGAAAAAAGGAGAAGTGGGATAGAAAGAATTTCATATTATCTGGTTCAAATATCAATGGATGTCTATGTTTCCTGAAAGAAAAAAATATTGAAGAAACACCAATGAAAACAAAAAGGGGAACAGACTATCATTAGTTCAGCTATTTATTTATATAGCTCTCTATTTAACTATACCAAGACTAACTCTTCTCAATTTAGTCCCATATGCTCTTTTAATGAGTTCAAGCCTCCACAATCCATGGCCCTCTGGTAGACTGACTTCCCTCTCTGATTGCACTGTACATAAGCCCAGAAATCGTTAGAGCAAATGTATAAAAAACTATCGCTCAGTGCTTTGGGGCAAAGAAAGAAATTAGGAAAAAGAAAATAATGTGGCAATAGTAGCATAAATAAAATGGATCTAGAGTGCCTTGGGCTTGCTGCCAAGCACAAGACTGGGTAGTTTTTTGTTTGTTGATTCTAGACTGCTTTGTTATCTCCATCACTTGGTAGCCAGTTTCTTCAATAGCATATTTAATATACACCCATAAATTAGATAGGTAGAGCTTATGAAGGCCCATTACTAAAAGGCAATTAACGATAGGTTATTCCCAAATCAAGAAAACATGTTACACAAGATCGTTTGTAAGTCACCTATTAAGGATACAGATTGTATTTATTCAAAGAAACACTATTTAATGTGATGCCACATCTCCCCCAAAGCCAAAAAACAAACAAAAGACAACAGAGAGAAAGAAAGAACTGCAGGACCTGAACCCTCCATCCAAACTTGAGGTTTGAGTATCCCATCATAAATGAGCTGACCCAGGAGTCAACTCAGTTCCCCACCTAAAGGGTAAAAGAAATCCTTGAAGGATCATCTGCAAAACAATTCCTAATTAGAACACCACCGACATTCTGTATTTGACTCACACCAGCTCTAAGTTACACAGAACATCTTTAAACAAAGGTAATTCTCCACAAGTTCAATGCTAGCTGATAATTCTTAATCAAAACAGAAATGCAAAGATTTACACACATTCGAATGTCCATCTAAATTTCCTCACCTGGGATATAGCTTTCTAACACTTCTTTGTTTTTCTTGCCCATCCCTAACAAACACTTTTTGCTTATAACTCACTTACACAGAATCTAGTTCTCATTTTAAAAACTCAGTAGTCATATGCCTATTTAAAATTGCATTATGTTCAAATATCAATGAAAGATGCAACCTAAAGCTAATAATGAAGCAGAGAGAGGTTGGACAAACCTTGTTATTCTTTCATACTAAATCAGATCTGCTTCATCTCTTTAATAAAGCTGTAGAGAAAAGGACATGGCTTTGAGAATTTTAGGGTTGTAATCAAACTGTTTTTCTTTTATGGTTTCTATAACCTCCCTGGTTAGTTTAATAAAAAGTAACAGTTATTACTTCATAGCCTTTTCTAGACAAAACAATCCCATCATTTCAAGATTTAAAAGCTCAGACATGGATACCTCCCCCATCCTAATAAGCTTTCCTTCAGTCAGCTGTACAGATAATAGGGAGGCTAAAAAGAAGGGAGGCAAATCCTCTGGCAACAAGTTAGAGAATGCAAGGCCTCTGCTAAGCTACTCAGTGTTCAGCTGGAAAAAGACAAGGGTGTAAAAATCAATCAATCAGAAGATATTTGGATAGTGAATTAAGAGTTTTTAAAAAAGCAAATGGCTTTTTCAGCCTGCTTAAAAATACAACCTGAGCTGAATCTCTGATGAAAGGCTTTCCAGGAGAGAGGATCATCAATCCCATCATTTCCCTGGAGCTGAGCAGATACGTGTGGCAAACCCTATAGCGGCAGCAGTAGCACTTTACAGCCTCTGTTGGGAGGAAGGCGTAAGTGCCTAGCAACAGAAAGGAAGTAGCCAGCCTGAAGCATTACCACTGTGCTTCTAAAATAATCCAAAGGCTCTTGCCATTCTAGAGGCTAACGGAAACCTTTAAAATCAGGTTAAACATGGGCGAGAGAGATAGGGGGAATGTTGTTTCCCCTGGTGTATTCATTTTAATAGATTTCCCATATCAGCAGGAAACAAAAAACTGACTGTCTTCCTGGAACTGAGGAACTGCTCTTCAGCTGGAGCCCATTCAGGTTCTAGCTGGTTGACCAGAAGGCAAGCTGAAGTTCAGCGTCAATTTACAGCATACGTTTATCCACCAACCCAAATGATTTTATTTGCAGGCTGTTTGGAAAAATAACGCATTGCCGTCCATATCTTGATAACAGTAAAATACCTTGCTTACTGCTCCCTCTATCTGAGCTCCCTGCTCCCACTTTTCTTCTTCTCCACTAAAATTATAACAAATATTCTTTATAATTATAAAGGGTATTTTCCTTCATTTTTAAGGTTGTGCTTACTCATATCAAAGTAAGCACAGCTCTTGTTTATAATTTTTTAGTTATTCATTTAAACATTTAAACATATACCTTGTAGCACTCTCATCACCTCCCTATACTGCATATAGGGCACATTGTCCACTCAAATGCTTATCTTAAATAATCTGGCCAATTTAGAGGCTCTGAATGGCAAACTTGATAGTTTACATTTCAATGTGTAAGTGGATGGCCCATGAATTCGCTTCCCTTATCAGGTCGTATACTTACAAACGACACAATGCAAAGTAGAAAAGTAAATACTAATGTAAAAAATAAAAACAGAAAAAACAAATTTTCACATTTCTCTATGCTATTAGCTTGAAAACAAAATAATAAACTTGGTATTTTTCAAGACTAGAATTCAGTTATTAAAAATGTTTCCTATACCCACTAAATCAGGGTTTACCTAACTTGGCACTATTGACATTTTATAAATCCTTGTTATGGGAAGTTGTCCTATGCATTTCTAGAATGTTTAGAAGAATCCCTGGCCCCTACCCAGTAGATGCCAATAGCAACTCTCTTCCATCTCTTAGCACCATTATGGTAACCAAAAATGTTCCCAAACGTTTCTGAATGTCCCCCAGGGGTACAAAATTGCTCCCAGTTGCTAACTACCTAATAAACAAATGAGTCAAAATAAAGTTTACTTAAATGAACAAATAATAGATTGTTCTGAGAAAGGAAAATAAGACCATCCTGATATTAGGTAGCATATGCAAGTGCAAACAAATCACTTGTCTACAAGAAAGAGAAATGACATAAAGTACCTCATTTAGATTTCCATCAATGTCAAAAGTTAAGTTGAGAGGCTGCATAGCACAGGTAGTTCAGAGAATAAAAACACTGGAATCAGTCTGTAAGTATATATAAGCCTGCTATGATAAACACTGGCTGTGCAACTTGTGTAAATTAAGTAACATCTCTGTGCCTCAGCCATATTCTTTAAACTGCATGATATGCCATTGTATAAATGTATCGTTTTTCCTGATCACTACTGATAAATACTTCAATTATCTTCAGTTTTGTCTTTTGTTTCGGTATTACAAACAATGCTGCAATTAACAAACTTGGTAACTGAAACATGGTACCATTTTATAGCTATTTTAAAAAGCTGGATTTTCTACCTCAGCATTAAATTAAATGTACTCAAAAGTTCATGTCTGTTAGTAACACAAACTTTGACTGTAATAGTCATCACTTCGGCCAGATTTTACCAAAAGAATTCAAAAAAATTCCTTAAATTAAAGTTAATGTGAGATGTTTTGGCCACATATGAGGAGTATAGCAACAATGTTTAAGACCTAAATAATAGGAAGAGGACATTTTCTATGAATAAGTCAAGACATTTGCCATGGGAGTTCCTTAGAACCAAAACTGTAACTATTATTGATCAGATTATGTCTGCTAGACAAGCAGCAACAGTCATTCTTTGTGAATTTTAAAGATTTATTTTATTAAGGTGACCAACATTTTTCCAATGAAAAGGACATAAATAAATGAGGACAGGGGAAGCCGGGATGGCTCAGTGGGTTATGCGCTCACTTTGCAGCGCTGGGGTCCGGGGATCGAATCCCGGCCCCGGCCCGTGCGGAACCATACGCTGAACTGGGAGCTCCCCCAGTTCAGTTCTCTCTCTGTCTCTGTGTCTTTCTCTCTCTCTCTGTCAAAAATAAAAATAAATAAAATATATTAAAAAATAATAAAAATAAATAAGGACAAATAAATTAAACAAATATTGCAAATAAAAAAATTTATTCTTTGCAACAATAACTAAACAGAAAGCATTATAATATAGTAGATAACACAGGCATATTATGATTATTATTTAAATATGAATATTTTTTGATTGAATATTTTTTGTTAATGTGTCACTTTCTAACAAAATATTAGAAATATTCGTACAAGAACTATTTTTCATATTGAATTTCACAGCAAGTGCTGCAGCTAGAGTATCAACATTCAGTCATGATTTTTCAGTTGTCCAAAAATCATTAGCAATTGAAAGTACCCTTTCAACTGCTGCGTTAGTGCCAGGGCAGCACAATGTAAATTGGACTAGAAGTAAATTTTCATATGGTATATGTGCATTTTTTAAATGGTTGAATATTTCCACCCATCTTTTATCAACTTCAACATGTTCATTTTCCCACTCGACCAATTTTTCAGAATTTAAATAAATATTCAGTTTTCTAATATCTTCAAATAGACAACTGTCATCTATTTTAATGTCTGATAGTTCTGTGGATAAAAACTGAACACAAGTCGAAAAGGACATCTAGGAGGGCACTTTTCGAGGGAGGACAGAACTTCCAAAAGGAGGACTGTCCTCCCTAAAGGAGGACGGTTGGTCAACTTAATTTTATTGTTTCTGACAGAGAGACAGACAGAGAGAGACAGAGAGAAGGGGGAGGGCCCAGAGCAGTCTCCACAGTTGGATGTCATCAGTTTTCAACCGGTTTTGTTCCACACAGGTGGGCTGGGGCCTCCTGATGGAAGGCACGTTCTCTTGAGCCAAGGGCCAAGCCGTGAGTGGGGTGGGGGTGAGAATCGAACTAGGGATCTCCCACATGGAAAGTACACTCCAGTTCAGTGTATGGGTCCATACAAGCTGAAATGGGATTTCATCATTGGTCTCCAAGGCTGTAAAGCAAGCGTTTTACCTGCTGAGCCATTCCAGCTTCCCCCTTTGTGGATTTTAAAGTAGTAAAGTGCGTGTCCTGTAGCTCTAGTAATCTTAAAGTCTTTATTTCTCATATGTTACAATAGTTCCAGGAAAAGAAAAGAATGGCCAGGGCCATCAGGTGAGACTCAAAAAAGAATAGACTGGCACCACAATTTTAATATTAGCTGTGTTGAGAATTAACAAAATTTATGTTTTTTGGTTTTCTAATTTTCGATGTATTTGCTTAATCTCTATACCTACACACAGATGGTCAAAGCATTATTTTCCCCAAGTAAAAAAAAAAAAAAATGTGGTGTTCTTAAGCAAACTCCAAGATGGGTGGATGATGACTGGAAAATCTTTGTAAAAGTTATAAGAAACTGAAGACATTTTCTACTTCAAAAGAACAGGCATTCACTGTCCATCTCAGCTCTTGCCATTTTGCAAAGATCATTGTTGGCACCATCTGACAGTTTACGCTAGGAAGCAAAAAGCTTGCAATATATACCCACAGCCTCTTCCTTATAAATTTGCCAAAAAGGAAACACCCTTGCCAAAATTAGCATCCTCTCAGAAGCAGATTTTTTATTCTTTTCAGATCTATCCAGTCAGTTATTTCTGGACTTAAACAAGCAAATTTGCAGAATATATATAGGTTTGAATATTTGGAATGTACCTGCAATGAATATGCACAGGTTAGCATTTACCTCAAAAAAAAAAAAATCATCCAGATATTAAATTACCCATCAGTTTCAGGTTATTTATAGGTAGCATTGCCAAAAGTACTCTGTTCAGAAATGTAGCTAGGAACTGTTGGAAGGAGCATATGTTATCCCTAAGCAAATTCTCCACAAGTGAAATATTTTCAGCAACTTAAAAATGTTGTCATTACACAGTTGGTAGACAACAATGAATAAATAAAATAAGAGGTTGAGATATAACACATGTAGAGGTGATAATCAAGCAGGGAATGGAGGACAATATGTACTTGACTGTCATCACCAAAAACAAAGCCTACCTTACCCAAATCTATGCTGATCCACCCATGAGAAAAGTGGCTGCCCATCATTATCTCAGAAAGGCATACAAGGGCTGTCCAGAAAAAATCCAGCCATAAATTCCTCAATTTTTCATATTACATGACAGGATGCTTTCCAGACAGCCCTCATATGTTTGTTAGAAGGATTTAGGTGAATAAATCAAGCTTTTAGTTATGAAGTTTCCCTTCAGATAAAATTAACTGGGTGTATTAACTTTGGTTTATGTTCCTGGCTCTGGGCTATATATACCTATATACACTAAATACATATGTGATCTTCACACAACTAGGAAAGATAAACAGTAATTACTGTATTCCATTTTATAAATGAAGGAACTGAGGCACAGAGAACTATGGCACAAGCAATTCTATGTAACAAACAGCAATTGTTTGAAAAGTGAGAAAGTTAATTTTATGGTTTGGCAAATCATTTAGAGATTAACTACATTTTAATACCTGATAGTTGGGAAAGAAAACAGGAAGAATAATTTTAAAGGGAGAATAATTTTGGTTTATATAGGTTTCCTGGTTTTGTGATGAATGTACCATTTCTGAAAAACAAGAGGTGATATTAACTGTACAGACTTTGTTTTCAGGCCCTGTAAGAGGGTAAAATCTACTTAACATTAGTATTTGAATTGTTTTAGCCATAGTGGAAACATGGTATCCAAATAGACCTCTGCCATTTCTACCACTAGACTTTTTTTGCCTTGAATCTTTGGAAACTGGGCCAACAGAACTTTTGCTCTACCTGATATTTATGCCTACTGAATAATCTCCTAGTTTTAGATCTGGCCTCATGTCCCCAATTGAATGCAAGCCTCTTGAAGTCAGAAATTTAAAAGAAAAAAAAAAAATTCCTGTTACATCCCCCAGTGCCTAGAACAGCATCTGCCACATTTTAACCATTCGATACTGATTTAAAAGAATGAAGCTACACATCCTTCTGCATACCTTAAAATCTCTGAAAGCAAAAGTAAAGAGTGAGCCTCTGTGTAGATTACGATGGCCTGAAAGACCAAAAATTAAAAAATGGGGAAAGCTGGGATGGCTCAGCGGGTAAAGTGCTCGCTTTGAAGCCCCGAGGACCGAGGATCGAATCCCGGCCCCGGCCCATGCGGACCCACATGCTGAACTGGGGTGTGCCCCCAGTTCAGTTCTTGCCGGGACCTATGTGGGAGGCTCCCGACCCAGTTCCTGCCCTGCGCAGCCCTGTGCCCGCCTGTGGAGTGAAATTATATGGAAACTAATGTCAACTATGGAAACTGCTCTTGTACCCTCCCCCTTCTCTCTGTCTCTGTTTCTCTCTGTCAAAAATCAATAAAATAAATCTTAAAAAAAAAAAAATTTTTTTTTTTAAAAAGGGACACACAAAGGACCTTGTTCTGTACAAAGTAGGTGGCCTTTTCTCCCTACCTAAAGTCCTTTTTTAGAAGTCAAGAGCAGCCTGGATGTTACAAATAATACTGATACCTTTGACAACCATGGGATCAAGAGCGGGTCTCTGTCCTCTGGCGACTATTTCTCAACAGTGTTCTTTGTTGATTCCTCCCCATCTTGCCAACCTCTAGATGCTTAAGTACTTTAGGGTTCAGTCTTTTCTATCCATACTCACCCTTTATCAATTAGTCTTGAGGGTTTGAATTTTTATCTCCATCCTTGACCTGTTATTTAAATACAAATCATATATTCAACAACTCAGTCAACATCTCCTGGATGTCCAATAGACATCTCAACATAATTGAAACCAAGCTCTACATATCTCCCCCACCCCACACAGCTGAAGCAGAGCCACCAACCCAAATCAGGCCTAGATCAGACTAACTGCAGTTAACCCTCAGACCTGCAAGCAAGAAATAAATGCTCATGGTTTTTTAATTGTTAAATTTATTCCGATGACATTGATTGGTAACAATTACCTACATTGCATTGTGTATTACATTATGTGCTCACAACCCAGAATCAGCTCTTTCCATGATTTTAACCACAGAGTTTTGAGGTGATTTGTTAAACAGCAAATATTGTACTCCACCCTGACTCTGATACTTCCCATCCCTCTTCTTTTCCTCCATAGCATGTATTGCTAACATTCATATATTTTACATATGTCTTGTTTATTGTCTATATACCCAATTAAAGTAAAAGCTCTACTTGGGCAGAAATTTTTTTATCTATTTGACTCACTCCTGTGTCCCCAGAATATAGAAATGTACCTACCCCTCAAATCTCATTAAATAGATAGATGAACGAATGAACAAGTACTAGCCCACTGTGTTCATACCTCTGGTATGATTCCTGTATTACAACATTCAGTGTTCTATAAACTCTGTACTTCTCTCAAAAATATAATTCATACATTTATTCAGTCTGACTCATCTAATTTAAACCTGGTCATAAGATGTTAAAAATTTCCCTTTTACTCTTCAGTATTGAAAATGTGTTTTTTAAAGTTCTTCCAGAAGAAATAAAGGAGGTAGATAGCCCTAAACTTAGGTTGTAAGATCCTAAACAACTTTTAACTCTTTTAAATGTAAATTATAAATTAGGGAAGTTACCTATGCCAAATATAAAGGAAAGATAGCAACAAAATTTTACAGAAAAGAGAAATTTTATGCTAATCCTTGAAGAATGAAGGAATCGGATACTTAATATTTTGCCCTAAAAAATATCATGTGTTCCTATTGCATATTCTATTTCTCTTAAAAGCATTTATTTTGGCTTGTCTATTTCTCCAACAGATTCTAAGCTCTCTGAAAAAAAAAACTAGTATTCGGGAAATATCTAATGAATGAATATTATCACTTAAAAAATGTATTTATCCGAGAAGCAGGGATGGCTCAGCAGGTCAAGTGCTTGCTTTGCAGCCCTGGGGACCGAGGATGGAATCCTGGCCCCAGCATATGATGAATTGAGGTGTGCTTCCCATGTGGGAGGTGCCCACCCACCTGTATGGAACGAAACCGCAGAACAAAACCATGTCGAAAACTAATGAAATACAACCATGGAGACCGCTCTGGGCTCTCCTTCTTCTCTCTGTCTCTCTCTGTGTGTCAAAAAACAATAAAATAAATCTTTTAAAAAAATTATCTATATATACACACACACTAACTGGTAAGATGCAGACACTTACTTTAGCTACTGTCTTTTTAAAGAAAATTTTTGGCTTAAAATAAATATTTTTCATTCAAAAAGTAGTATGGGAAAGTAGCCTTCTACTTTTAAAAAACTATGAAAAGAACAAATAAAGGGGAAACATTTGTATATGGATGGAATAAAGATAAAAGTAAAATCAGTAATTTTGAAAAACAAAAAGAAAAGAAGAATAAAACCAATGTTGGCTATTGAAAAGTTGAATAAAAGAGACTAACACCCGGAAAACCCAACTAAGAAAAAACGATAATGTTAGAATGAAAAAGGAAATCTAAAACTACAAAGAGATTAAGAGAATTATTGGAATATCAATACAACTCTATAATTTTTTAAATCTAGAGAGATAGCTGGAATGCTAAAATGTTTCTAGTATTTCCAAAATCAACTTCAGAAAAGACAGAAAAAAATATCAGATCTATAACCCTATTACAAATACAAATACTTTCTTAGGCAATCAAGCTTAATTTGAAAGGTCAGCTGCATACAACCCACAAATATTAGATGATTCCTATGTGACCTAATTATTTTATAGCACAGAAAAAGATGAAAAGCTTCTAATTCATTTTTCAAAAGTACCGGTAATATATAAATTCCAAAAGAGAAAATAAAGAAAAATTTAAATTCTCATGAACACAGATAAAACAAAATAAACATCTGGAGCACAGCGAATAGGTTACTATTACCTGTGTGATGGCAAATTATTACACTTCTAAGTTTTTTCATTTGTAAACTGGAGAACATAGTAGTTCTTAAAGCATGGTGTGTGTTGTTATGAAAATCAAATATGAGTACTAAGTTCTTAGAACAGTGCTTGGCACGTGGCAAATGTGCAGTGTATGTTAGCTATTATTATCCCAAGAACAAATACAACATAATTCATTATATTATCATTTTAAAGGAGAAAATAAGATACTAAATGTAAACATTTGACAATTTTCGGCAGACATCTTGGCAAATCTTTAATTAAAACAGGTATAAAGGGCAAATTGTCAGACATTTTGGCAAACCTTTAATTAAAACAGGTATAAAGGGCAATCTCCTAAACCAGAGGTGTCCAACCTTTTGGCTTCCTTGGGCCACCTTGGAAGAATTGTCTTGGGATACACATAAAGTATACTAACAGTAACTATAGTTGATGAGCTTAAAACACACACATACACACACACATCTCATAATGTTTTAGGAAAGTTTACAAATTTCTGTTAGGCCACTTTCAAAGATGTCCTGGGCCATATAGGCTACAGGTTGGACAAGCTTGTCCTAAATACTTTAAAGAGTACCATATTTAGCCATGTATAATGTGCATGTTTTTTGCCTAAATAAGGATATCCATTATACATGGGTAGTACTAATACCATACTATATAAATGTTTTTATTTTGTTCTTTATGCTAATGAGTTAAAAGTGTAACTCTAAAAGTCAGTAGTGATATCCATGTGCAAAATGATACCCTGGAATATGTTAATCACCTTGGCTTGGCCCCTAACCTGTCCAGGGTCACTCCACACTTTAGCCTCATAAGCTTCCACCTTTGTCACCTCTAGGCTTCCAACTCACCTGCAGTTTTGTTTCTGTCTGTGTTCCCAGGTTCCCAGCTCACTCCCTCTTCCGCCCAGCTACAGGGTGCAATCTGTGGCCCTACCACTTTCCCTTCTCTGGCTCACCTCCCTATCTCTGATTTTGTATCTATTCTTGTGTTTTCTAATTGTTTGTTACATAAAATTTCTTGTGCTATAGTACTTTAAAAAATAAATGCTAAAACTCCTTTAAAATGCAAAAAACAAGTACCTAAATATAAACAAATAAAATTTTGAATTAAAAAATTAAAACAAAAAGATTTTTTTTTCTCTGAAAGTTTGGGCCAAACACGTGGTGTGCATTATACACAAGAGCACATTATAACAGCAAAATACGGCATTTATTACATGTCAATAGCACAAATTATACTGTGTTAAAGTATTTGTCATTTCCATTCAATTAAATATTAAGACAAAAATGTTCGTATTACCATGATTACTCCATATTTTGGAGATTACATTAATAAAATAAAGTAAAAGAAAAAAATATTGGAAGAGATAAAATTATTATTTGAAGAAGATATATAGCTAGAAAATCTGAGAGAATAAGCAGGACTATTAGAATGAATAATTAAATTTAGTAGGCTGAATAAAAGATGTACCAAAAGTTAGTATCTTTTTCCACAGAAGCAATGATAAATTAAAAATTTATACGAGAAAAAGAGAGCCCACTCACAGTAACAAAAATTATATAATACCCAGGAATAAACTTAATGAAAATGGTACAAGACTATATGATAAATTAGATAAAATTTCATTGTACATAAAATACAATGTGAATACTTTTTATTAACTACTCGGCAGAATCTGTATCTTCTCAACTACTCAAATAAGAAACTTGGAATCACTTCTAGTTTCATCCCTCTCCTCACTCTTCATATCCGAAATTAGTTACTAAAACTTGCCTATTTCACCTCATGTATTTCTCAAATTTGTCACCTCTTTGCTATCTCCACCTGAATTATTCTAGTTATCCTTTGGAAAGACTCCAGCAAATTAAATATTCTCCATACTTCTAGCCTTATCTTCCTCAAAATCATAACCTATCCAGCTGCCACAGTAATCAATATGACACAAACTGAAATAGATCATGCCCCAGTTTAAAACCGGAGGTCACCACTCTATCCTGGATGGAGTCCAAGCTAAGGCTAATTAGGCCTTTAGTCATCTGGACCTAACTTCATCTCATCCTTTTCCCTCTTTTTGAGGCTTAAAATATGGCTCTGTGTTTCATATATTAGGATAAGGAAGTATCTCTGCCTGAAGATGCCAGGGCTTCTTACAGCTATAATGGTATACCTCAATAAACTTACATCAATTTTTGGTGAGTTTTTTGAGAAAGACATAATTTTATATTAAAATGAATATTCTATGGAAGACACACAAATTTGTGTAACTGATTAAGTTAAAATGTTTAAGATTTCAAGGGAAGATGCCACAGCAAGTGGATCCGACCCTTTCCCTGGGCTCACAATGGGGATAATGATGACACACTTGTCATGACTAATGAAAAATCTAACACTCCCAGCAGTTACCACTTCATTTGCCAAGGAACTAAGATGTAACTAACTCATGCTGAGGACATAATTATGCCAGGCAACCGTCTGCACAATCCGTCTTGACCTCATCTCTACTACTCCCTCTATTCCAGCTGCAGTAGCATCTTTGCTGTTCCTTACATACTTTGTCAGGCTTCCATTTCAGGACCTCTACCCTTGCTATTTTATCTATACCTTTTCCCCTAGGGAGCATGGCTCCTTGAAGTATTTCCTTAAATGATGCTTTCTCTACCCTGACCTCCAATTTCTCTTCTCAGACATTACATTAGAGATAATTCTCCATTTTTTTCCTCCATCTCAGTTTTCTTAACTTACTGTGTTTTACTATTATTTATTGTTTTTTTCCCTACTAAGAATGGTCAAATTTTTATTGACAGCAGGATTTTTATTTTATTCACCGAATCTAGTGCCTAGCATATTGTAGGCTCTAATTATGTATTGAATGCACACTCTTATGCAACAGGTATTACTATTAGCCAGATTTTACCTTATGCAAAGATTGAAGCAGTGAGAATCTGCCTGAATCACACAGAAGGTAGAGGTAGGAATTATGAGCGGAGAGCCTAACTCCACTCTTTACCATAACTGCATGGTGCCTCTAATTTATGCGGTGAATTCCATAGATACCATTTAGTGTGTTTCCCTTATTAGTTCCTTCACAGCAGGGGGTACTTCATTATTTTTGTGGAGTGACATCTAGCCCATCAAACACTCAATAATTGTTCACAGAATGAATAAATTCATAAATACATTAATTACCCAATGATTTTTACATGTATGTCTCAATTGGTTGCATTCTTTTAAGCTTTCGGATTTAATTTTAAAATATTTTTAATATAAAAATAAATTCTACCTTTAAAAAGTGTATAGTTCCTTTGAATTAACATGATTTCTGACAAATAGTTTAATTAAAAGAATATGTATCCTATTCTTAAATTTTTCTCTTAACTAGGTTTTAAGGCTTTATTCAACATTAGCATACATTAAGCAAAAAGCTCCAGAACCACTCAACTCATCTCCGATATACACATGCATAATTCTCTGTTCAGAAAGCCGTAAACGACAATGCCATTTTCATAGACACCGAGATTTATAAAACAATCTATCATGCCAAATAAAAACAGACACTTACAAAAACTGACGCTAATGAGAACACCTCGGAGGAATATCTGGCCCAGGAGTCGCCGGCAGATAGCTTCCCCAAATAAGTTTGACAACGACTACCGTTAAGGGCTTGACTAACTTGGCACAGAACCCCAAAGGCCATAGGTTTACTCTGAGAAACAAACATTCGTGGATAGAAGGGGTGGACATGAGGTTTTAAAGAAACCCCTCCCAGGCCGCCTTAAAATCTAGAGCCCAAGATTCTCCTCCTCAGAGATCCTCACCGTGTCTAGACTAAAGGGAAGCGACCATTTCTCAGGTAGAGGATGACGCGCAAAGTAACAACTGGCTATCCAGCGTGAAGGTCCAGGAATCAAACGAAAAACGGAGCACACAGACGGTTTAGGAACCCCTTAGTCCTAAACGCCCCTACACAGATTGAGCTTCAATTGCATTTCTCGCGAGATTCTCGTCTTCACGGGATCTCAAAGCTGAAACTTCGCGGCTTTTCACATATGAAGGGACAGCTCTCAACCCACTTCACGGAATTATCAGAGAGGTCCGCTGGTACTCCTTTCCCTTCATTCCCTCTTCTCCCCGCTCCCGCCGTCATTGAGAGTAATCCCCAGGGTGCCTTGGGGTTTCCGAAACGCGACCGGAACCGGAAGCTTTTGAGAGCAAGGGGGCGGGGCCGAAAATAAAAATTAAAAAAAAGCGCGGTGATACCTGGGGATCCGACCTGGCAAGGGCGTGCTGGGGCTGTGACAGTGCTCCATGGACTCTACTGCTTGCTTGAAGTCCTTGCTCCTTACCATCAGTCAGTACAAAGCCGTTAAGTCGGAGACGAACGCTACCCAGCTTCTGCGGCACTTGGAGGTAAGAGGCTCCACGGTAGGGGACGAGATGGGCTTCCCTGTAGTAATATTTAGTTCACTGTGAGGCCCGGGTGTAGCGGCCCCATCCTAGGGCAGAAAGGAAGATTCCTCCCTTCCTCAGCTGCCTTTTTATCTTGGTAAAGAAGGCGATTGTGTGTGTCAGCCTTGAATTCCCACCCTCTTCTACCCCGCCCCTAAGTCCCTCCATTTTCAGCTGGCTGCAGCGGGAGGGATGAGTGACTGACTGCTAAAGTTCTAAGAAGAGGAAGGTTGGGACAGAAGATAGGGGAATTGAGGCTGTGTCTGGGGTTGGTAGAGGAGAAATCTCGGAGCTGTATCTTGTCTTTTGCTTCGTATTTTGTTTGTTCGTTTGTTTTCCATCTTAATAGAGCCCTGACAGAATATACAATGGTTCTCGGGGGTGAAAGTGATGGATAACTAAAACTTGTTTTATTTCGTGTCCCTTAGATAGATTATGGTCTACACCTGTTCCTTAACTGCCTTTTTTTTTTTTTTAACTCATGTTGACCTCAAATATTTCAACTTTCTCTTCATTGACTTGGCAATTTCACTAGTAATCATAATGTTTTAACTTTACCAAAATATGTTGCTCACAGTTTTTCAGTCCTAAAATGCTGAATTGCTTTCATTTTTTTCTATTAGTTCCCACTGATTTGTATCTGGAATACTTATTGTGTTACAGCTTTTTTTTTCTTTTTTCTTTTTGCTCTTAATCTGCTGTCATTTGATATGCACTGGTGAAATTGCAACTAACATTGACCTTAGTTTAATAATAAAAAATAAAAAAAATTGGCTCCATCAAAGCTTATTTTAAATCTCTGTGGCAGCTTCTATTAACATAAAACTGAACATAATTTTTTTTTTTTAAAGATTTATTTTTATTGCTTTTGACAGAGAGAGAGAGAGAGAGATATACAGAGACAGAAACAGAGAGTGGGGAGGGCCCAGAGCAGTCTCCATAGTTGCACATCATTGGTTTTCCCACATAGTTTCATTCCACAGGTGGGAGCAGGGCTGCACAGGGCAGGAACTGGGCTGGGGTCTCACCCCAGTGAGAACTGAACTGAGGGCACTCCCCAGTTCAGCATATGGGTCCACACAGTCCAGGGCCCGGATTCGATCCTGGGTCCCCGGGGCTTCAAAGTGAGCACTTAACCCACTGAGCCATCCTGGCTTCCCCATAATTTTATGGGTATAGTAAATTTAAGGATAAAATATAAATATAAAAGGTTAAATTACCAAAGATTAGCAAAATACTACAAAGTGAAGACGACTGTGAATGGTACAGCAACATCAGGCTTTGGGGTAACTCAGTGCATTAAATGTGTCTCTGTTCTGTCAAGCTTCACTGATGTTCTTACTACTTCAGGTGCCCATCTCCTAAGTACATTTTCTTTTTCATTCATTACCTCAACAAATTTTTGTAAACTTAATGAAGATGAAGGTGTTAGCTGTTAAATGCTTACGCTTTTCTTCCTTTAAGACACAACATTGTGCTAGTGGATCCAGAAGCCACAGATTAAGCAGGGCTGCCATTTTATTTAAGATAAGCGGAGTAAAATATTTCAAATTTAATTTAAAATGTTGCCTCTCTTTGAGGAACAACAGGTATGTTACGCATCTAACCCCCATGTTATTGAGAATTGAAAGAGTCTTCAAAGAAATTTGAGGCTTAGAGACTGGCTCCTTGATACTGTGTTCCAAATTTAAGGGATTACTAAAAATTAATCTACTATTTAGAGAGTAAATGTACATACAGTTCATAGCATACATTAGTCTTAAGAGCTTGATAAGTGGTTTTTTTGTTTGTTTGTTTGTTTTTAATATGTAGATACGCTCAAGAAGCTTACAGCCTGTTTCATAATATGGAATATTTTCAGCTCCCTATAAGATTTTTTCAGGTATCCCCTCTCAGAGTTAAGATAAGTGGACTTATACAATACGTACTTTTGTATCTGGCTTCTTTCAGTAGTATAATCTGAAATTCATCCGTATTGCACCTGTGCCTGTACTTCCTTCTTTTTTATTGCTGGAATTCCATTGTAGAAGTACAGCACAGTTTATATGTATTCTCCTGTTGGTGGGAATTTGGTTTTCCTGTTCTGAGGATTTGACTAAATTTGTTATGAATACCTTTATGCTTTTTTGTGGATATATGTGTAGTCATTTCTCTTATATAGCTAGGAATGAAATTATAGGTCTTACTGTTTATGTTCAGTTTTAGTTGACTGTCAAGCAATTTTTCACAAGTTATACCATCACCAGCAATATATGCAATTTGCTGTCATTCATCCACACTGATCCTTGATCTTTTTAGATTTTTAAATTTTGGTGATATTAATGGTGAATATCTTTGTGCAGACCTCATGAGAGCAACATTTGAGGATACAAAGAGAGACGGTTATCCTGTGAAAAATTATTTTGTTATTCCCTTACACTTCTGCTATATGTTTTTCTTTATGATCTCATGCAGAATCTGGCTTTAAATTGTTTTATGATTGGAAGAACTGAATTTGTCTCAATCTTGATGGTTTTTCATAACACTAGTCTTATGTAATGATTATGAGCGTGGATTCAAGAACAGTGAGTCCAAATTTTGCTACTATCTCAGTGTGTACTCTAGTTTACTCATCTTCAGTACAGTCAGCACCTACCTTGCAGGTTATGACGATAAAATGAATTAACAGTGTACCTAGAACAAGGTCTAGGCCAGAGTAAGTGCTAAAGTATTAGTTTATTAGTTATTACTAAAATAAATTATGTTTGCATAAAACATTCAATTTGTGTGAGTAAAGAAGAAAATCTGTAAAGCCATTTTAAATTTTACCTTATAATAAATAATTATTACGTTAAAGTACTTATGTCATTGAAATATGATTCCAGTACTAAGGCAAATTGTACTTAAAGCATAAAATAAGTGGCCAAAGCACAATGCTCAGAAGGTTTCTTACCACAAAATATCTACTGTCAGTATCTGATTTCATCTCTGGTCCTGTTTTTTAGTTTTACAGACTTTTACTTTAATGTTAAAACACATACTCCTTGGGAAAAGAAACAGACGCTCTCTTATCAGCAAAGCTTTAGAAGAAAAATTGACATCTGGGTGAGGGAATAAAAGAGGGACACAGAAAGGAAAGAGTAGAGGGATGTTAAAATAGCCTGCTGAGATTTGATCTTTTAAAAGTAAGGATGTTTAAAACAAATTTAATCTAATTCTAAAATAACTAATTGTTTTTCCATTTTTATAGTAAAGGCATGCTTAATAATGAATAACATTCAAAAAGCATTTTGAAATACATAACTGACAACATTTTAGGGCGTTTTAATCCCAGTTTTAGTTTTTCAAGAGGGAAGGTAATTTATAGGGTTATAAAAGAGGAGTAAAAAGTGGGATAACCAAAAATATAATTTGTTTCTGACCTAGCTACTTAAAAAATATTTTTATTAACTTTTTTTGTAATCTCTATCCTCTGGGCTCAGCTACTGTTTTGGGGAAGGAGCAGGAGTAGTCTTGTAGTGAATCCCGTAGTTAAGCTTGTGTGTTTAGCTTCTTTTCACTTTCCATTGCCTCCCTCAAAATAGGTGGAATGAATGTACTGGAATTAATTTATACAATAAATATATTGTTAGAAGTATTCCATATAATAGGGAGGATAAATATTACTAAGTTGTCAACAGTTTGCCAGTTTATGAAATAAAATTGTAATGTACTGTATAGGCTCATGTGATAGGCAAAGCTAACCTTGTTGGTAGAAGAGGATTAGAGAAAGCTTGGAGGAAACAAATTAAAACTGAGATGATGTTCTGATAGTGTGGTATGGTGTCAAATGGACTTATCATGGAGATCATTTCTTTAGGTATGTAAATGCTGAATAACTATTGTGTATACCTGAAACTAGTATAATACTGTATGATGGCTATGTTTTAATTAAACAATCTTTAATAATTAATTAAAAACAGAAATTGAAAAAACATTAATTGGTGAGGGAAGAACTGAGTTTTTATTTGAAATGGAAAAGGGATAAAAACTGCCACTTTTTAACTAACATTTAATTACTATTTTGTAGGTAATTTCTGGACAGAAGCTCACACGATTATTTACATCAAATCAGATATTACCAAGTGAATGCCTGAGTTGCCTAGTAGAGCTACTTGAAGACCCAAACATCTGTGTGCCACTGATCTTAAGTATCATCAGTTTGTTATCTCAACTAGGTAATGTGTTTAGTTTCTCTTTTTCATTTTTTAGAAGATGTATGAATTTAATATTTTTAAAGGGCAGATTTAGGTATAGAATGTTTTGGAATGATTTACATTCAAAAGGTTTCTTCATTGCAGGACTTTTCAGAACTATTTTTCTTTGTGGATTTCTTGAAAAGGGAGTCTTATGCATCCTTTCTTAAAATTACTGGAACAAAGAATCTGAAGCATATCCAAGCTTCAGTGGTCTACAAATAAGAATGTGAAATGCTGACCTACTTTTGAATTTAAAAAAAGAGAACATGCACATAACGCCAGTATTAAATACACCACTCAGAAAAGTCATAGCTAGTGATCAAAAAAGAAAATTGTTTTTTTTTTTGAGACTTCACTGAACTTAAGAGCTAAGGGTTAGAATGCAGAGTGCTCTGTTTTTTTCCTATCTTGTCTTAACTTTTAAAATTTTTATTTAATTAACAGTACTTTTTTTCTTGATTTGTGTTTGGGGGGTAGGGGGAAATATTTCCTGTGTGTGATTATAAAATTAATACATGCTTATTATTTACAAAAGTTCCAGTGATCCAGAGGATTAACATACATCAGCATGTCCAATAGTACTTCCTTGATGGTGAAAATTCTCAGTATCTGTGTTGTCCACTAACTACTAGCCACATAGGGATATTGAGCATTTGAAATGTGAACAGTAGCCTGAGGAACTGAATCTTTAATTACCGTAATCTAAATTTAAATAACCACATAAGGCTTACTGGCTACCAAATTAGAGAGAGAGAGTAAAGTAAAATGAGTCTTTTCTCATCACCACCAAGCCTTGTCATTTTCAATTTTGGGGGTGATATTGGGAATATTTTTTAATGGTCTGATACATGTCTTTGCAGATCTTTTTCTATGCTTTAACAAATAGTTTTAGATAAAATAAATTAACAAATAATTTTGATTATTTTTAACAAAAATAATGTTACAGAACACCACTTTTCTTTTTTCACCTGATATATCTTAGATATCTTTTCATATTGGTATCTTTTTAATTGCTGCCTTATACCACATTTTGGAGTACTGTAATTTATTCAGCCACTCTACTAATGGTAGGTACTCACGTATATTCTTTTTTGAATCTTTGCTATTAAAATGAATAGTGCAATGAACATTTTTATATATTTTTGCTCAAATATTTGTATATTTCTGTTGAATAAATTTCTAGTAGAATATCCAGGCTATTTATAGTTCAGTTTGATAGTCATTACTCAATTGTTTTCCAGAAAGGCTGTGCTAATTCTAATGTTCGCCAACTGTATGAAAATGGCAGTCACTTTCAACATTTAAATATAGTAGAAATTTTTTAAATGATGGTCTTTATATTTGCTTTTAAAATTTTTATTTATTTTTTTAGTTAATTTTAAGAGCAGTTTTAGATTACAGAAAAATGGGAATGGTCAGTTTTTGACAGAAAAATTTCTACAAATGTGGAAAGCAAGTTTTTTCCTTGAGATATATTTAATATACATAGAAAAATTGTTTGTCTGTTGGTAAAAATAAAAAAGGGGGGGGCTCATACTCCCTTCAGTTTTCTAGCTCATATAATTTCTGTGATTAAACTTCTGAGTTGAAAGGTATTTATAAATAAAATAGCCATATTATATTTGATATTTTTATATAATGGCAAATTTCATATGGAAGGAAGTTAAATTATTTCTTTCATCCATTAAGATCATATGTAAAAATGATATATTTTGTGCCATTTTATATTAATTTACAGCTTTAGACAATGAAACCAGAGACTGTCTCCAGAATACGTATAACCTGAATAATGTGCTGGCAGGAGTGGTTTGTCGGAGCAGCACTTGCCACAATGATTCAGTATTTCTGCAGGTATGTATAACCACACAGTAGTTTGTACTTACTGTATCTTCCGGCGTATAAGACGACCCCCTAATTTTACAGTTAAAACATAGGTTTAGGCCTATATTCGTTGTATAAGACTACAGCCTCGGAAGTGGGGGGTAGTCTTATACAGCGAATATAGGCCTAAACCTATGTTTTAACTATAAAATTAGGGGGTCGTCTTATACGCCCAGTCGTCTTATACGCTGGAAAATACGGTAATATTTGTTCTCCTTTTCTTATTTTAAGATTATCTATTATAAACTGCTAATAGTAAATATGCTGGCATGATACTGCATGATTAGTCACAGTTTTGTTTTTTTTTATATATATATTGATTTATTTTATTTTTGACAGAGAGAGAGAGAGAGAGACAGAGACAGAGACAGAGAGAGAACTGAACTGGGGGAGCTCCCAGTTCAGCATATGGTTCCGCACGGGCCGGGGCCGGGATTTGATCCCTGGTCCCCAGCGCTGCAAAGTGAGCGCTCAACCCACTGAGCCATCTCGGCTTCCCCTAGTCACAGTTCTTGCTGTTAATAAATTTAAGAAGTGGTTGATTACACGTGTGATACTGTTTAAAAGTTATAGAGAAAGGAAGCTTATTCACATCCAGTGCTATTACTGTAAGAAAAACAAATCTACATGATAACTGCTTTGACACACTTATAAACACAGATGTTAGCATTTTGAGATGTAAGCTTGTACATTGAAATTGTAATTGGAGTTGACACCTAGTCTCAAATCTGTTGAGGAAACATTCTATAAACACTAAAGCTTTAGATTTGGTCTTCTTTAGCATAGACTTGGAGCTCTTATACCAATAATATTTTATTGAACGTAAAATGAAATTTTAAGGAAGTGCCAATTAAACTGACATGCAATTTTGAGACTTATAAAATGTAAAAAAGTATATAACTTAGAGTTGATGAAATACCATATTTTTCCATGTATAAGATGCCCCTGTGTATAAGATGGCCCCTACCTTTCTAACCGAACATTAAGAAATGAGTGCATGGGTTACCCCTGTGTATAGATGACCCCAAATTTTTGGTCTAAAAATTTTAGAAAAAAGTATCATCTTATATTCAGAAAAATACGGTTATATGAGTGCTGTCTGGAAAACGTCTAGCCATTGTCCTTATAATCAGAATGATTACAAGGCTGGGTATTTTCCTGTAGCCCTTGTACATATGTTTCAACCTGCATATAAGTTTAAGATGATTAAGTGAACCAGGTTGATGACAAGATGCTCTGATTAAGACAGCATGTATAGGAATGTGTGAATCAAGAGATGAATCCTAAGGCTCTTTGTAGAATCATTATTCTGTGTTAAAGAAAAAAAGAGAGAGAACACTTTTTAGAAATGGAAAAGTTTGTGCTCTAAATTCTGCCTCCTAAAATTGTGGCATGCTTAGAATATGCTCAGGAGTCCCATTTTGTGAACACACAGTGTTTTTATATGTTTATATTTATTACTGTTTTTTTATTCTCAGTGCATTCAGCTTCTGCAGAGGTTAACGTATAATGTCAAAGTCTTTCATTCTGGTGCCAATATAGATGAATTAATTACATTCCTGATAGATCATATGTGAGTATGCAACCAAGCATAACCAAATAATCTATTGGTTTATTTTGTATTTATTTTTCTTAAGATTTATTTTATTGTTTGAGTGAAGGGAGAGAGAGAACGAGAGCAAGAGAGAAGGGGGAAGGGCCCAGAGCAGTCTCCATAGTTGTACATCATTAGTTGTGACAATGTCTCGTTCCACACAGGTGGATGTGGGCCACATGGGGCAGGAACCAAAGTGGGAGCCCCCTGCATGGGAAACAAGAACCTTCACTGCAGGGTTCAGCAGTTACCAGTTATGCTGCAGTTCAGCATATGGGTTAGCATGGGTTGTGTCTGGGATT
This sequence comes from Craseonycteris thonglongyai, assembly GCA_004027555.1. Taxonomy (NCBI): domain Eukaryota; kingdom Metazoa; phylum Chordata; class Mammalia; order Chiroptera; family Craseonycteridae; genus Craseonycteris; species Craseonycteris thonglongyai. The sequence continues at coordinate 52,726 of PVKE010002773.1, forward strand.
CGATTCCTGGACCTTGTGGTTGCAAGGCAAGCACTCAACCTTTTGAGTTATCCCAGCATCCCCTGATTTATTTTTGAACTAAAACCACATAATAGTTCAATTTTCCTTAGTTTTTTCCAACTTCTTAAACCTAGTGAGACTCTGATTCTTGTTTACTCTTAGATAATTTTAAGACTCAAATGGTATAAAGCAGCTTTAGTTTTCATAACAAATTTATCAAATGAATTTATTTGAATAGAAAAAATTATTGAAACTAAAATTTTTATTTCATATTTAATCTTGATAAGAGAATTTACTAATGTGATAGCATGTGGTCACTGATGATTCTTTTTATGTATCTCTGCTACAGTTGATAGGATCATTTATTAAGTTACAAAATATGAAATAAATGGGCAGTACTATTCAAAGCTTTCCAATCTTCACATGTTAATCAAATTGTTCTTTTTGCATGCAAAAAAGAATTTAAATGTGTAAATTACTATGTAATTTAGAGTGAACTTAATGCTTTTTATTTTTTTTTTATTTTAAAAACAACAGTCAATCTTCTGAAGATGAGTTAACAATGCCTTGTCTAGGCTTATTGGCAAATCTTTGTCGACACAATCTGTCTGTTCAAACATTCATAAAGACTTTGGTAAGAAGTTTGTTTGTGAAATATTTCTTATTTTGTGGTGGGTTCTGTGCTTAAAGAAAATTTTATCCATATTTTCTTTTAAAAAATTTTAATGGGAAAGCCAGGATGGCTCAGCGGGTTAAGCGCTCGCTTTGAAGCCCGAGGACTGAGGATCAAATCCTGGCTCCGGCCCAGGCGGGCCCACATGCTGACCTGGGCTGTGCTTCCCAAATGCGGTGAGGCCCCCAATTCAGTTCAAAAAAAAAAAAAAAAAATTTAAGTATTCTTATGTCTCCTCCAGCTGGCCCATCAAAGTTAACAAAGAATCACGTTGACATATAAATAACTTGGTATTGCAGCCTCATATCTGTTGTATTTAAGGCAGTAAGTTAAGGGTTAATATAAATGTTGAATACTGAAAGTTTTCCTTCTTTATAGCATCCATTATTTATTGTGTTGAATAATATTAAAAAAGCTAAATTATTTTATGCTGATAGAATGGTGGCAGATCACTGACAATCCCATTTATGTCAGTCTTGTATTTCCACAAAATCAGTGGCAACTACATCAGAAAAATCCATGAGTAAAAGTCTAGCTTCAATTATCAGGGCTTGTGATAAAGGCATGTTAAGAAGGTTAACCTGCCTTTGGACGGTTACCCACTGTCCAAAATATATTAAATCAAGAAAATGTATTGATTCTTTAAGGTACTTTGTAAACAGTCCTCCTGCTGTGCAATATTCAGTATTTCCTGGTTAATATTAAATATTATCTCATTTGTTCATGTGCTGTATTTTTCTGACCTCGTCTTACTTTGGCAGTAGAGGTTATTTTGAGCCGTGGAAGTATTTGAGAAAGGTAAACATTTGCTCATAATTCCACATCTAAACACTGCTCTTTATAAGATTCTTCTATCTATACTACTATAAGCAATATATGAAAGTACCATGTTACTCCTTGAATGGTCTTTTAAGTTGATAATAATGTTTAATTAAAGCTTACCTATTCTGTGTAAGATATACTTTCTGAACCAAAATATAAAACTAAAAATTTATCATTCTGATTTATTTTTTAATTTTTTTTCTTCCTCAGAATAATGTGAAATCTTTTTATCGAACCCTTATAAGCTTTTTGGCCCATAGTAGTTTAACTGTGGTTGTTTTTGCACTTTCAATATTATCCAGTTTGACATTAAATGAAGAGGTTGGGGAAAAGGTAAATATGATTTTTTGTTATTATTTATGAAGGTAATTCAGAAATTTATATTCTCTGATACTTTAAAAATCATTGAAGCTCTTTGTTAGGATGGTATCAACTTAAATTTTTTTGTATAATATACTTTCTCTAATTTTTTTTCAAGCTGTTTCATGCTCGAAACATTCATCAGACTTTTCAGCTAATATTTAATATTCTCATAAATGGTGATGGCACACTAACAAGAAAGTATTCAGTTGATCTATTGGTGGATCTCCTTAAGAATCCTAAAATTGCTGATTATCTTACCAGGTATGGCTCTCTGACAAATTTTAAGACCATCTTTTTTTTTTTTTAAACCAAAATATATTTGTGATAAATAAAACTGCCAGTTTTAATATAGTAAACTTGAATTCTACTGATTCACAATAGACTAAATCAAAATATTTTGATGTAAGTCTAATAAGTGTGTGTGTATGTCAGTCTCTGTCTTAGTGAATAAATTTGTATCATTCTCCAAAATGTACGTATATTGATTAATCTGTTTCAAAACCAATTAAATCTTGAACTTTAGGACTTTTTGAAAGAACATTTTTATTATAGAAATATTCATGTCAGTATGTCTTTCTATGTTTTTCTTCTTTGTATGAAAAATGTGTTTTCTTCAGTGGTGAGCATTTTAAATGGGACAGAAACGGCGGTACTCTCCCATTTCAAATGGTACGTCTGGTCAGCCTAGTCGCACTGGGCTAAAATCAAGGTGTCAGTAGGTTGATCATATGTACCATTTGAAACATTACAGTACCATTGTTTTCTGTCCTGTTTAAAATGGTAAGTCTGGTTCAGCTATGTAGTGGATGCCTCTGTTGTGTTATAAGGTAAAAATGAGAACACATGCTTATATGTCCATTCTATCTCAGTGGCATTTCATGTGATTATTTATGTTTTGAGGTTGGTTAGCAACTCTTTTCCAAAGAGCTCATGGCCTTTTTGCATCTTAAGTTAAAATTTTCCAGTGCCTAAGCTGCTTTGCAGTCCTTTGCTGGAAAATAGTTGAAATTGCTTCAGAAAGTTAAATTAATAAATTATCCAGAAACAAGAAAATGTTTATTGAATCTCTACTATGGTCAAGCATTGGGAGAGAAGGGGCTGTTAGCATAGGCAGGGATATGAAAACATAGTGCCTAATCTTTAAGGAACATGGAACCTTAGAAGTTAGAAAAACAAAACCTAAGCACTAGGGCAAAGTTAACCACTATTCATATGGTTGGTTAACTGATACTTTGAAAAACCAAGAAGCATTCACTGTGGCCTTTCATTTTTTCTTCTCTTAATCATCAATAGGTAAGAGAACTGTCTTCCAGAATGCCCTCCCTTTACCTGCCCTCTCTGCATCTGTTCTAAGAATCCTCCCAATGTATTCTCGTGTAATACTCATTCTGGGCACCAAGTAGTGCTTAACAGCTTAGGAGTAAATAGAAAAATTATTTTGGATATACCTCTCCAAGAGGACAGAAAGACAATCTGATTTAACATTATTAGTAGATGGTTGCTTAATCACTTCTATGTATTTCTGAGTTCTATTATCTATTTTCTACCTAGCCTAGATCCCCAGAGTCACCTCTGTTAAAAAAAAAAAGAAAAAAAAAAGTGTGTGTGTGTGTATATATATATATATATATTTAATGCCTGGTGATTGTAGATACTTTATAAATAAGTAGCTTTATAATTTATTAGAATATCACATGCTTTCAATTTTAACTAAGAGGATAATACAATTAAACATATATATATATATATATATATATGTTTAATTGTATTGTCCTCTTATTTATCTGTGCTACCATTTAGCAAAACATTCCTGAAACTGTTTCAAAGTCTACCTTAATGCCTGGGTTCCTAATCAAAGCTTGAGAAAATCACACCTTGTGAATTGGTATGCTACATATTCATTACCTCTAACTTTGTCTAGGCAACGCCTCTTATATTTATTACCATTCAACTTTCTTTCACATTTTCTACAGTGGCTCTTTCAAATGTTTGCGACTTTCCTCTTGCCACTTTTCCATCGGAAGATGACCTTATCTTTGTTTCACAGAAAAAAACAAAAAAACCTAAATGGAATTCCATCTAATTGGAGTTCCCTTCAGTCTGCATTCCTAAACAGTTACCTGTGTTTATACCAGTTCTTACATAGTGTCCTTTGTCACTCATAAATATATCCAGCTAATCTGTGCATTGTCTCACACTGTCCTATCTTATTCAGTAGTTTCCTCTATCTCTTTAGTGCCTATCATTCAGTTGACTGACTCCCTTAACTCATACATAAATGTTCAACTTTCAATTTTTCAAACCATATTTGTCTTTTAAAATTTGTGATCTGCCAATATCCACATTTACATTCTCAGTACAGCCTCCAAAATCTTGTCCCTGGCAGCCTCTCAGCTTCGTTTCTTTGCATTGTCTTTCTTATATACTTTTGTATAGTTATGTCAGATAACAAATAGAACCACTAACTTGCTAGAAATGCCCTTTCAGGTATCCATATTCTATGTCCTTTATATGTGTGACTCCTATGTATTCTTTAAGACTGAAGTCTGAACTTCACCTAATAAGGCCTATCCCATTGATTTGGTTTTGATACCTATCCTATTTCAGAGCATCCTATACATTTCTTCATTATAGCATTGTATTTTATTAATATGTTACATTATTTTATTATTCTATATCTTTCTGTCTCCATCCTTAGTCTAAGAGTTCTCCACCAGGCACTATTCTCCCAAATCCAGAATGTACCAGTCACATAGACTATAATGTGAGGTGTACCTGTAGTGCTTCTTAGAATTGTATAACACAGGGCCCTGCTCCCTACCGCTATATGTGCAGAGCTTAATTTAAATGCCTGGTGATTGTAGATGCTTTATAAATAAGTAGCTTTATAATTTATTAGAATATTCACATGCTTTTCAATTTTTATAACCTTAAAAAAAAGGCTATTGTGGTACAGAAAGTTTCAATGATTTATTTATTGCCATATTGTTTTTTACCTGTTTAGTAAATGACAGAGCCAATTTAGATACATGATAACAGTAGAATATGTTTCAGGTTTTAAGTATAAACTTTGTAAAGACTGTTCTGTATTAGAAGCTCAAAATAAATAAAAGAAAGCACTTAAATTTTATATTTTATATGTAGAAACCTTTTTCTATTTTAGTTTCTTCTCATTTATTATATTTTATTTTATTTCAAAACTAGGTATGAGCACTTTTCTTCATGTCTTAATCAAGTATTAGGTCTTCTTAATGGAAAGGATCCTGATTCTTCTTCAAAGGTATGTACAACATGACTTTTTTTTTAATTTTAAAAAACAAAATTTATAATGTGAAGAAAAATCTAGCTGTACAAAAGTTCTCTGAATTTTTACAAACCTAACACACCCATATAAGCAATGTCTAGATTAGGAAATAGAACATTACCAATACTCTAGAACCTTCCTTGAACCTTTATACACTTACCAGCCCAGTGAGACTAGGCTGACCAGATGTACCATTTGAAATGGGACAGCACCACTGTTTCTGTCTCATTTAAAATGCACAGTGTACTGTAAAATGTACAGTTGCTTTCCAAAACTTGCATGGTGCCATTTTACATATGAGTAGGTAGACTATATGACAGAGCAATTCCACACCTACTTACATAGCCAAGAGAGACATGTCCATAAGTTTACCAAAAGGCATGTAGAAAATGTTAAACAAATAGAAAAAGGAAATTTTTTAATGATGCCATTTACTGAGTTTTAAAAATGTCAAATGCTGAGGGGATAAAGCCAACAAAACACTTACAAGGCTTCTACTCTGAAATTACAAAATATTGAGAGAAATAAAAAACCTAAATAAATACAGATGTACCAAATTCATAGAATTCAAGAATTTACAATATTAGTCAGAAACAAAAATAGGTTTTTGTTTACCTTTTTTTTTTTTTTTGATTTGATGTATGTGAAGATTGGGAAACCAATTATAAAATTCATATGGATATGTGAAGGTCCATAAATAACCATGACTATCCTGAAAAAAAAAAATGAACTAAATTGGTGGGTTTATAATACTCCCAGATATCGAGACTTAATCTAAAGCTACAGTAATAACAGTACAGTATTTTTATAAGGATAGACAGCGAGCCCAGTGGAACAGAGTGCAATCCAAAACCAAACCCATAGTTTATGATCTTCTGATTGGTAATAGTGCAGGCTTAAAAATGACACTGGGTCAATTTAGCATCCATATGGAAAAAAAACAAATTTTGAGCCCTGTCTCACACCAAATGCGAAAATTAATTCCAGAAGGATTGTAGATTTAAATGTGAAAAGCAAAACAGTGAATTTTTAGGAGAAACATGTAGCAGAATATTTTTATAGCCTTGGGATAAACAAACATTTTCTTAAACAGGAAACAAAAGCACTAGCTCTACAAGAAAAAAGTTAATAAGTAGGACTACATTAAAATTAAGAGCTTCTGTTCATGAAAAGACCACCAATAAGAGAGTAAAAAGGCAACTCACAGAGTGGGAAAAGTTATCTATAATATATCCAACGAATGACTCTTATTTAAAATATATTTTTTAAAAGCTTATGTGTGTAAATCAGAAAAGCACTGAACTCTAAATAGCTAACCTAAACAGAGAAAACTTGAATTGTTCAATAAATATGAAATGGTTGCTTAACTTTATTAATATTCAAGGAAATGCAAATTTAAACAGCAATTCAATAGTGTTACATACCCACCAGATGGTTCAAATTAAAAAATAGGGATAATATTAAGCGTAGATGAGAGTGTAAAAAATGTATGTGACCCAGTATGCATGAGCTGACTGGTGGTATAACTACTAATGAAAACTGGTATTATCTGCTAAAATTGGACACATGCACAAATCAGGACCCAACAATTTCACTCTCAAGTATTTACTCCAAAGAACTAAATACACGTGTTCACCAGAAGACATACAAAACATTGTACTGCTCCTACTAGCTAAGTATTATTAATAGAAACAACCCAACTGCCATCAGCAATGGAATGGGCAAGTAAACTGTGGTATACTCATATTTACATTGGAATACGATCATCACCACCTAACGCTGACTAGGCTGACCAGACGTACCATTTGAAATGGGAGAGTACCAACTTATGGTATAGCCTATTGCTCCTAGGCTACAAACCTGTGCATCATGTTTCTGTACTGAATACTTTAGGCAGTTGTAACACTGATATTTCTAGCATCTAAATGTAGAAAATTTACATTAAAAATATAGTAGAAAAAAAAAATGGCACAGCTATATAAGGCATGTACCATGAAAGGAACTTGCAGGACTGAAATTGTTCTGGTTGAGTCATTAAGTGAATGTGAAGGCCCAGGATGTTCTGTACCCTGCTGTAGACTTTATAAACACTGTACACTTAGGCTACACTAAATTTATAAAACAGCATGACACTATATCAAGCACAAGAGAAAATGATGCAAACAAGAGATGCTATAAACACGAGATGTATGAGCCTGCTGCTGATATAATAGCAATCTTTTTTCATAAGTAGAAAGAGCACCCTCTAAAACAATGATTTAAAAGTATATTATAGTAAACACATAAAGCAGTAACAGTTTGTTACTACCAAATATGTACTGTACATAATTATATGTGCTATACTTTTATATGACTGGCAGTGTAGTAGGTCTGTTTACACCGGCATTATTGCATACATGCGTAGCATTGCACTCTGACGTTACGACAACACTTAGTGATAGGAATTTTTCAGGTCCATTATAATCTTACAGGACCACCATTGTATATGTGGTCTGTTGTTAGCCGAAATAATGAAATGTGGAGCATGACTATACTATAGAGCAGTGAAAATGAATGCAATGCAACTGCATGCAACAGTCTGGATGAATCTCACTAACACAATGCTAAGCTAAAGAAGCCAGACAGAAGAGTACACTGTAAGATTCTATTTATATATAAAGTTCCATGTGTTTGTTTAAACTGGTAAACTGATTGAAGAATTTATATGGAAATGCAGAGATCCAAGAATAGCTAACATAAAATCAGTACTTGATGTCAGAAATCTTATGTGGAAGAGTAGTTGGGCATTATCTAGGAGGAGGTGCAAGTGGGTTCTGGAGTTTAGGTAGAATTCTCTTTCTTGATCTGGTTGCTAGTTACACAGGTGTGTTCACTTTACGAAAACCTGTTAGCTTTGCACAAGTGATTGATTTATTTACTTCTCTGTATGTTATACTTATAAAATATGTATATATTTTTTGCATGTGTACGTGTATAATGTATCTCCGCTAAGTAAATAGACTAGTAGCATTGCTTGCCCCAGGGAATATAACTAGAGGTCAGGCTGGTACCCTTGACTTCGGAATCAAGTGAATGTACTAGCTATTTCAAAACAAGTACTAGAATATATTGAAAGAGAATAAAAAAATTTTTTTTTATCATTTGTTACATAGTAAATGCTAATGGACTAAATTCTATTATAATCAGATGTTAACAAGTTAAATAAAACACAAATCCCAAATATATGTAATTTATGAGAAACAGGTAAAGGTAGAAAATAAGTGAATAGGCAAAGAGGTAATTCTTTTTAATGCTAGTTTGGTAGAATCTGAAATAAGGTCGAATTTAACTTAACAGCTAATAAGCAGATTGATGTCAGTTGTAGTTATGTATTGGTATAAGGCCCAATTTACAAAGTAGGAACAAGATAGAATAGGTGAGCTAAGGGGCATAATACTGATTATGCAAGCATGGTGTCAAAATAGCCATTCTTAAAAGTTTTAAAGTTTGAGATGCCACTTATATTATCCTAGAATATGCTTTATAGCAGTTCTTGTATTTTAGCATGATAGTGTGTCAATTACAATTTTTTTTATTTTAGAAACAAAACATTTCTGCTTTAAAAAATATTAATTGCTATAGAAGACATAATATTACTTGAAGTTGCTATTTCGTCTTTGACTCACAGTTCTGTTTATCAGGAGAAACCACCATTAACAAATTTCTTTGAACCCTTCTGGAACCTATTCACACATTTTGAAAAATAATCCCAAAAGAAAAATTGGGAGCTCCTTTTAATTTTTGATTTAGAGTATTCTCTTTATAAATGTATGTCATTTTCAGCTGCATCACTTGATTGTTTTGTGCATCAAAATTCAATAAAATTGATACTTAATGAAGACTTTCTATTGCACAGGTTTTAGAATTACTTCTTGCCCTCTGTTCAGTGACTCAGCTGCGCCACAGGCTCACTCAGATGATATTTGAACAATCTACATCTGACAATACCTTTCTGGGAAGCCGTTCTAAATGTTTAGAACCTACTGTGGCACTACTGCGTTGGTCAAGCCAACCTTTGGCTGGATCAGATAACTGTTCTATTTTAGCATTGGAATTGTTCAAGGAAATTTTTGAGGTAGTATTTAACAATTTGACTTTTTTACTTCTATGGTTCTCAATGAACAGTTTCTTTTAAAAAATGTTTATAATAAACTTCTAACCATTCATACATTTTAGGAAAACTTCTCAATTACTAGACTCCCTACCATTCAGCTACTGAATTTCTTTTTTCTGGCAAAGTCACAGATGTTATTGTTTTTGTTTTTCACTGAATAGCTTATATATATTCCTTTCAGTGTAGTAAGGAAAGGTTTATGATTTGTATGTTTTGTTGTTGTATGACTTCATTTCTTGAAGTAATCACATATGTTTTTCCACCTCAGGAGATACTGACTGCCCGCTTAATTAGCCTATTAAGTAATTAATAGAGGAACATTGGATTCAGTCAGTAAAGGGGAGTGGAGCATTCCAGACACTTTTAGGCACTTAGGATACAGACAAAATTCTTTCCATAGAGATCATTACATTCTGGTAGATTCTCTTGTCAGGGTCATTTAGCATTCTGTTTTTTATACCCATTCTACCTACCCCATTATCTTCCTAGAATGTTTCCCCTCTACTGAATGGATCCTGTGCACAAAAATGTATGAGTGACTAAATATATTTGTTAATGATTATACACGTTATTTTTTTGTTTTATATTGGTCTTGTCTATTAATAATCAGATTTAGCATTCAAAAAAGCTCTTTGAGATTCTTTAAAGATTTATTTATTTATTTATTTATTTATTTATTTATTGTTTTTGACAGAGAGATGCAGAGACAGAGACAGAAGGGGGAGGGCCCCAAACAGTCTCCATAGTTGTACATCATTGGTTTTTCCACGTAGTTTCATTCCACAGGTGGGCGTGGGGCTGCACAGGGCAGGACCTCGGCCGGGGTCTTGCCCCGGTGAGAACCGAATTGGGGGCACTCCCCAGTTCAGCATATGGGTCCGCATGGGCCGGGGCCGGGATTTGATCCTCGGTCCTCGGGGCTGCAAAGTGAGCGCTTAACCCACTGAGCCATTCTGGCTTCCCCTCTTTGAGATTCTTGATGGGAATTATTTGTGGTTGTAAAATATTAAGATTAGTGTATTATTTATTGTAATTACATTTAGCAAATTCAAGGTATTTGTTTTCAGTATGTACTTTTAACTCAGAATACCGGTAATTTTTAAATTACAAATATAGTTCATTTTAAAAAGCTTTGTTTGTAATTGGTTAACCCAAAACCTTGTTTTGTTTGAGGGAGAAAAAAAAATCATAGCCTTCAAAACTGGATAAAAGGATAGCTTTCAAATAGGACACACAGGTCAATGAACTATTAAAGTAATTATAAAGAAATTTAAAGAGAATATTGCAGCTCAGTGATGACTATTTCTGCATTCTATATTCCATCTTTATTTTTGTTTTTAATCATTGGTGGTGGTTAATACTCCAGGATGTCATAGATACCGCTAGCAGTTCCTCCGGTGACCGTTTTGTGATCCTTTTGCTGCCTACAGTCCTTGATCAGCTTCAGTTCACAGAGCAAAATTTAGACGAGGCCTTAATAAGAAAAAAATGTGAAAGGATGATCAAGGCCATTGAAGTTTTGTTAAATATCCTTTACTGTTACAAATATGGAAACTAAATAACACTTTTTTTTTTTCTGGCATTGTATTTACTTTATTTTTGTCTTTATTTGTAATTTTGTCACTTCTCATGCTTGTATCCAGAATTAATTGGACTGGAAAACTAAATATTGAACTTAGAACTAATTCTCAATGAAGAGTTTCTATAAAAGTTACTCAGACATTTTTTCCTTATTTTCTGTGGAAACGTTTAACCTAAAGGACATTTTCAGAAATGCTTTTTTAAATTTGATTTGGATATTTTTATCCCAATTTGAGATTAGGGGTATGTTCTGAAATAACTGCCTGTTACCCTCTTCTGATGCTAATTGCTGCCCTTGGATGACTTGTGTGTTCTTTGGTGGAGTGTATCAGAGAATAAAGAAATACTGGTAGAGGTGTCATTATTTGAGCTCACGTTTTTAGCTTGTGTTTTAAAAATTAAAGTCTCTGTAAATGTTTTAATAATGATAAATTACACTTGGTTATAAAAAGGACAGATATTATCAAGACAAATTCTTGTCAAAAAAGAAAACCTTGAGTACAATTAGTGTCACTCCTTAACATCTGTGTAATGATTTTCTTTAGATTTTCCTTCTGTTAGCTTTTTTTTTTTTTAGATTACCCAATTATAAGTCACTAAGAAGTTCAAATCCCAATTTTTAAATATTTGATTAACAGTTTTTTTCTTATCAACAAGGAGCCACTATATCTCAGCTGGATCACTTACATTTACCTGGTCAGGTTTCTTTGTAGCTCAGAGCAACAAGAATTTGCTGAGCTTGTTCTGCCTTAGAGTGTAAGACAGTGGAAAATTACTGAGGCCTTGACCAACGCAGCTCAGCAACAGGATGTCTTATCAGGGAGTAACGCAGCTGGGCCAGCTCAGCAATAGGATGTCTTATCAGGGAATAACAGAATGTTCAAGGATGAAGGCTGTTGCTCTTAGCTCAGGCGTGCAACCGCAAGGCTTGAACCCTGCAGGATCCAATAGAATTGCGCACTCGGCACCCCTCCCCTCCCCTGGTTTGAGTTGTGAATAAAAAGAAAAACTTGGTGTAAGTCAGGGCTTGTTGCTCCCGGATGAAACCGGGGTGGCAGCCCAGATTCGAATCTGCTAATAAAATCTCCCTCACCAATTGGCAGAAGAGGGTCTGATTCCACCAAATTCTCTGTGTCGTGGTTGTCTGTCTCGCGGGTGGTCTCAATCGGTCTAACATAGAGCACATTCCATATCTGTTTAATCTCCTGTCTGAGCTGCTAATTCTTAATTTTCCTTTTCTTTACAGTGATGATTCTCAATCCTGGCTATATATTAGAACCACCTGAGAACATTTTAAAAATACTGACACCTGAACATTACAAGGGGTGATCTAGAATTAGCGGAACAGGGGGTTATGAAGAGGTGGGCGTACTATTGCACACAGTTTGATTGGGTGACTTAGTATATATGCCAAATTTCAGCCTACTTGTATCTATGTTCTTTCATAATTGTATATCACTGAAGAAGCATGCCATATGTGGAGTAAACCCCAAATGTGGATAAAATTGAATTTCATGCTGTCATTAAGTTCTACGGGGAAATACTTCAAACCAGTTTGGAAGAGATGTTAATGGTTTAGGAGGACTGTTGTCCTGGGAAATGCATGGTTTATAAGTGGCATAGCCTTTTTAAGCAAGTCAGAGAGAGTTGATTGAAGACGACCTCTATCCAAGGCTCCCTGTTAAGGCCACTTCCTCAAACATTGTCAAAAAAGTTGAAAACTTACAGTGGAAGATGGCAAACTGAATAAAAAACAGCTTCCAAAAATGGTTGGAATATCACCTACAACCATTTTTAATCTCCATCAGCATCTAAGGATGTCATAAAGTCAGTAGAATATGGGTTCTGAGTATGCGGACACATCTTCCAAAACAATACTGCATTGAGTGTTCATGACAGTTTTTTGGACCTCTGAAGAGACTACGGAGATAAAGTTTTAAACCACTTGTCACTGGAAATGAAACATGGGTTCATCATTATGAGCCTGAGACAAAGTAGGAGCCCAAGAAATGGCATGAAACAGGCACACCACCCCCCTGAGAATTTCAAGGTGTTGCAGTCGGCTGGAAAAATAATTTTAACTTCTTCCCCCTTCATTTTCCTTGTTTCTTTACCAACCTTTGTACTTCTAGAGATTCTAAGTTAATTGGAGTAGTATGAAACTAGCAGGGAAGAGTGTTTATTGTTTGCTTAATGTTCTTGGTGATTCTAACATGTAGTCAAAGTTGAAAACCATGGGCATAGAGACACATGATTACTTTGCTTGACCTTATATATACCTGTGAAGTATTTGGCCCTTCTCATTGAATGGTACCAAATTTGACCATTTTTTAAATGATGTTCAAAATAAGTTACAATATACAAAGTATGAGAAAATATTCAAATATTTATTGAACCATTTTGATACCTGCTAACAAAATACTAATATTGACTAGAGAAACACATTCTTTCTGATTTACTTTTGAGTCAGTAACATTTGGTGTCTGTCTCTTCTCTTGCCACTTACCTGTCACATAAAAGCTCTAGGTTCTAATTTCTTAATGTGATTGAGCTAATGTAACAAATTACACTGAATTGCAGTGTTGAAATAACTTGTATCAAATCATCCTAAATGCTGTAAAAGTGCTATGCAAATATAAAGTTTTTTGAGAAGTTTTGTGTTCCTTAACTAAACTTACCTCTATGTGGAGATGATACGCTAAAAATGCATATTGCAAAAATTCTGACTACTATCAAATGTACCACTCTAATAGAACAACAGTTTACACATGGCAAGATTGATCTGGGGTTTGGAACAAAGGTAGCAGATTCTGAATTATGGTAAGTATATGAAATCCAAATTGCAAAACAGTAAGTCCAGACTTAATAAAAAAATCAAAAGATGTAGTGATTCTCATTCTTTTTTGGAGGCTAATCCTTGAGTATATTCTGTTAACTCAAAGTGGAGCAGAAAATTATTTTCATACTGAATTTTCAGAAAAATTATTTAATTCATAGATCACATGTTTCTGAAGGAAGATAATCACAGTCTGTGATTTGTTTTTTGTTTAGGTTATTTTGTTTGTTTGTTTTAATTTGTTGTGATTTTATAAGTCATACTCCTAAACATTTCATTTCTGGAGGGTCCTTTTTTACATTGCCTCAGTAATTATTTTATGTTCATTGAGTTTTTTTATTTTTAAGCAGAAAAGCATGATAAAGCAGACACATTTTTTTTTAAAGATTTATTTTTATTGTTTTTTGACAGACAGAGACAGAGAGAAGAGGGAGGGCCCAGAGGGCCCAGAGCGGTCTCCATAGTTGACAGCATTAGTTTTCCCTATAGTTTCAGTCCATAGGTGGGCACAGGGCTGCGCAGAGCAGGAACTGGGCCGGGAGCCTCCCACATAGGCCCCGGCAAGAACTGAACTGGGGGCACACCCCAGCTCAGCATATGGGTCCACATGGGCCGGGGCTGGGATTCAGTTCTCAGTCTCCGGGGCTGCAAAGTGAGCGCTTAACCTGCTGAGCCATCCCAGCTTCCCACAGATAGTTTTTATTACAAGGAAATCAGTCACTACAGAAGGTTTCCTAATAAGAAAAACACTTATGGGTAACGGTAGATTTTTCACTGATTCTAGTGAAATTATTTTATTCCCTTCCTTCCACATGAATTAAATCCATTCAATAATTCTTTATTGAGGACTTGTTAAATACTAGACACATGATTTGCTCCAAAATTCATGTCATAATTATCAGTAATTGCTCTCCTCAATAACAAAGACTATCTCTGTTCACTTTTTTCTACTCCCTTTCGGGTACATGGCTGACAACATGGCTTAATATGGTTCATTCAGTAAATATTAGGTATATTTTTATTGCCTACAGTTGCTCTCTATTGTTGATATTCCAGTGACAAAACTTTAAGAATTAAATATGTCACAATGCCAATGCTGCTGGTAATTTGAAGTGGAAGGTAGAAGTGTGGTGGTATTAGAAAGCAGAAAAAGAAACACTATCTAAACTTAGACTATTGATGCCAGTTCTTCGTTGGGTCTTGGGTTAAAAGGTTGGTCTCTGATATTTTTACTTCTCAATGATATTTTTACTTGTCAAAAGAAACACTTTGGTTTCTTGAGATTTAAAAACAAAGATGTTTTTTCATTTTTTTTTAAGATTTATTTTTATTGTTTTTGACGGAGAGAGATACAGAGACAGAAGGGGGAACAGTCTTCATAGTTGCACATCATTGGTCTTCCACATAGTTTTATTCCACAGGGGGGCGCGGGGCTGCACAGGGCAGGAACTGGGCTGGGGTCTTCACCCCGGTGAGAACTGAACTGGGGGCACTCCCCAGTTCAGCATATGGGTCCACACGGGCAGGGCCCGGGATTCTATCCTCAGTCCCCAGGGCTGCAAAGCGAGCGCTTAACCCTCTGAGCCATTCCAGCTTCCCCCTGTTTTTTTCATTTTCTTTAGCATTATAGACAGAAATAAGTTCTAAGTCTAAGCAATTTTTGAGTTATCTAATTTAAATATGACTTCTTTTTTAAAGCAAACTTGCAGCTGATGTGGTTTTGAAAACTCTTGATTTGATGAACAAACTTAAACAGTTGGTTCCTGGTATGGAAGTAAGCTTCTACAAAATCCTTCAGGTGAGTTTAAACTCTTCAAATATCAAAGTTTCTTTATACATAAATGCTTCCCAATATATGTTTATATTTTAATAGTTTTAATTTTTAGAAGGTGATTTTCTTAGAATTGACATTCAAATGAACATTTTTAAAGCTGTGAATTATGTAATGTAGCTGTAATCTCACTACATGGTTATTTTGCATAGTGTTGCAGGAACTGAACATAAGTGCTCTTTCCCCAGGAATTGAGCATAAATGCTCCTGGTGCTAATATACAATATTCATGATAACAGCGCATCCTCAGTTTTCTTCATTTATTTTTATTGGCATTGAGGTGGTGGGGGCAGTAGTATTTGTTGGGGTTTTTTTGTTTGTTTTGGGTTGCAGTTGATGAGGTAGAGTATTAAGGGGATAGGGGAGACACCTGGAAGAGAAGGACTTGATTGTGAGTGAAAATAAGATTAAAGCATCTGTGCAGAAAATAGCTAACTCAAAAATTTTCATGATAGTAGCTGAATAATAGCTTTAGATGTTTACTTTGATATCCACAAAATCTGGTTTGTAGATATTTAACAAACATGTGAATTAACTTATTATAGTAACAAAGATGACTAGTGCCTCTGTAACAGGATAGAAGCCAAAACTGAAACCTTAGGTAAGGGCCACTTGTACACTTTGAGAGCGTAATGCTTAAGAGAAGGGTCCACATGTTAATTCCACCACTTAGAATTCATTGCAGACTTGCAATTCATTGCAAGTTATTTCACTTCTCTGAGTTCCCGGTTACTGACTATGAAGTGGAAATAATGATCTCCCTCCATGGGAGGAGCTGTAGGAGGTTACCATGGGGGTTATGAAGAAGCCCAACTCTTATCATGATTCTGTGCCATTAGATTATACTTGAGCACTTACAAGACACTGACAAAATGTTGATAGTTATTAATATAAAGGATTGATGTTTTAATACTTTTCTCTGTTAACTTGTTCAACTTAAAAATTGAATCAAACATCTAAGATTTTATGTCTCATCTTAGATGTTTTTCAGCATAGGTGATTTGGGGCTAATGTAAAGTATTTATTGACATGAAGGGCTTATACAATTGTTTTTACTGAGTTAATTTGCATTTTACATTTACATTTTCCTTTATTAATTTGGAAATGATTTACCATTTATTTATTTTAGCCAGTTTTTCTTCTAAATGGTAGCTAGAAAAATAAAACAGTAATTAAAAACATCAGTTGTAGATGATATTTATAAATTCATCATAATATTTAAGACATATTTTTCATAGGAAGAGTCAAAAGCATTCAAATCTTTTGCCAGATTTTTTAACCCTTTTCCTGTTGGCCCCAAGAATACTCTCTAGCAGTGCTGCAGTTATACCATTTGCCCCGCGATAACTCTTGGATTATAGTCCTAACCTTACCCCCAAAGTTCTGTGCTTTCAAATTTACCACATGAAAAAATAGTAAATCCTGACCATCAATACATTTTTGTTACATTAGGATTAGGGACAAGTTCTGTTTAGAAATAACTCTTTATGAACAGTTTTTATATTTTCACATTGAAAAGTGTGTTTATGTAAAATTGAATGTGGAAGTGAGCTGCACTTCTTTTTTCTTTTTTTTTTTTAAGATTTATTTTATTGATTTTTGACAGAGAGAGACAGAGAGAAGGGGGATGGCCCAGAGCAGTCTCCATAGTTGACATTAGTTTTCCATGTAGTTTCACTCCACAGGCGGCACAGGGCTGCGCAGGGCAGGAATTGGGCTGGGAGCCTCCCACATAGATCCCAGCAAGAACTGAACTGGGGGCACACCCCATTCAGCATGTGGGTCTGCATGGGCCGGGGCCGGGATTTGATCCTCGGTCCTCGGGGCTTCAAAGCGAGCACTTTACTCGCTGAGCTATCCCAGCTTTCCCTGCACTTATTTTTTCTAAATGAGAGAAGGGTTAAAGCTAGTGTCCATAATGACTGCTAACATAGTTCTAACAAGGTAAATATTTTCAAACATCAGGTAGAAACTCTTTAAAACTTGCCCAGAATTATTTTATGATTTACCTTTGTTTAGTCACCTTATTCAAAAAGACCTGATATTGTTCATTCTTCCTGCCTCTTATTTTCTGGTTTCTGATTTGCTTAGGATCCACGCCTGATTACGCCCTTGGCTTTTGCTTTAACATCAGATAATAGAGAACAAGTACAGTCTGGATTGGGAATATTATTGGAAGCTGCTCCACTACCAGATTTTCCTGCTTTAGTGTGAGTTAGAATCATTTGCGGTGTATCTCTTGTAGTGCTGGAATATCCTGCTGTGTTTCTTTAGTAGTCCTCAGTATGTATAGATTAGAAAATTAGTGAATCGAAGACTTCATTGTAATAGAAATTTTTCAAGTAATTAAAAAAAAAATAAATGATTCCACCTGAAAAGATCAGGTTTTCGAGGGCTGTCCAGACAGTATTCAGCCATGTAAGTAACCCTTCTCATCATATTGACAATGGCTGGATTTTTGTGGACAGTCCTCGTATACTCAAGGAAAAGCTATCCAGGTACTGTTACCCTGTCCTTTGCCACCTCTTTTCAGTGTAATAATTTATGGACTGAGCTTAAATCCTACCATTTAGATCCTCCCTAGAAATAGCTTTTCCTTCCCAGTTGTCTAAGTGGTAAGTCTAAGCGTCAGTGTCATTG
Organism: Craseonycteris thonglongyai; assembly: GCA_004027555.1. Lineage (NCBI taxonomy): Eukaryota > Metazoa > Chordata > Mammalia > Chiroptera > Craseonycteridae > Craseonycteris > Craseonycteris thonglongyai. The sequence continues at coordinate 70,929 of PVKE010002773.1, forward strand.
ATCAGATCTGGGTCATTTGCCAAGGTTTTAACTATGAGAACTACATGCACTAGAAGTTGGGAATTGGCACAGTGGGGGGTGGGGGTGGGGTGGGAGGGTTCTTAAAGAAAAATTCTATGCATTTATTAGAAAGTGGAATAGATAATAGCCAAGCACTATATTAATTAATTGTAAACAATAAGAATATTTGTAGTTATGTCTGAAGAAATTTAGATATTTGGAGCTATCTGTAAACTAAATGATTGACAAAATGTCTAGTGGGTTCTACTTTATTTTTTAAAAGTTTGAGTGGTTTATATAAATGTATTTGCAAAAGTACTTTGAATAAACTGAAGCATTGGTAAATATGTAAGACATTTCTACATGCCAAGGCTCAGGAAATTGTAGCCCACAAAGAAAGGAGCCTGTTTTGATAAAGTTTTATTGGGGTAAGGCCACATCCATATGTTTTCATATAGTCTGTGTTTGTGTCTACATTCATGCTATAACATCAGAGTTAAGAAGTTGTAACAGAGACAATATAGACCCTCCAGCCTGAAATACTTACCACTTTGTCCTTTAAAAAGTTTGCTAACCTCTGCCATTTGTATTAACTGACTTATTATATTAGCAAACTCATTTTTCAGAATTAGTATTTGAACTAATCATAAAATAAGAGACAAAGAGCTAAAAACAGGATATAGAGACCACCTAATCAAATTTCCTTCAATATATAAAAAATATTTTTCTAAGAAATAAATGGACAATAGGTAGCTTCTCAAATCACAAGATAGAAAAGGTTATTAAAGCTGCTTCATTTTGTGGTGACCTGCTTGTTCCAGCTGCGGTAATATGACATTAATTGGAAAGCTTCAACTTCACCGAAAGGAGAGTCTCTTCTGTCTTCACTATGTCTGGCTTCTGATCATTTCACTTTATCTTGGTCATCCTTATGTATTACTTGTGCTGTGCAATTTTCTCTTTTGACATTATCTTAGGTGTCTATTTATATTTATGTATGCCTTTGTTTACACTAGCTTAGGTAATTTAATAAGGTGAAATTATATAGCTGGACAGATGCTTGGGTAGGTCTTTTTGTGAGTGTTTTATTTAAATATTTAACAGCCATCTAGTGAGGACTACCCATGTGCCAGGCTCTCTTCTAGACTATTTGGATAATCCAGTTAATTAGACTGGGGGCCTTCTGTCATGAGATTTACATTCTAGTTGGGAGGCAAGTTGTAAGAAATAAATTTTATAATGTGCACATCATTATAGGTGGAGGTACCTCTTTGAGGAAGTGAGTTTGAACTGAGACCTGATGATAAGGAGCCAGCACTATGCAGAGCTGGTGGGAAAAGTGTTCTAAGGTAAAGGAACAGCTTGTACAAAGGCCTGAGATGGGAATAAGATGGGATAAGTAAAAGAGGTAGGATGGAATTCAGGTTTGTAAAGAACATATCGAGTGAGATAGGGAACTGGTGAAGGACATAGTTAAAGACCAGGTGATGATGCCCATGGTAAGAATGTTCTTATTGATAATAATGTTTTCCTTAATTTTTACAAATAATCTATACTCGCTGACTAGTTCTAATACCCCCAAACCAGAAGTGGAATTGTCACTATAAAGGGTTATAAGTAGAAAAGACTTTCCTCTAGCAAATTAAGGCTATTTCCCTAAATCCTTCTTCATCATAGAGTCTAAGATTATTTCAAAAATATTTGAAGACTTATTCCCAAAAGATCAATTCTAAAAGATATCCTAATTCTGTCCTAACTCTGCCTTTTATTTTATTTTAATTATAATTATTTCTTTTTATTTTTGATTCTCATCTAGACTTGGAGAAAGTATAGCAGCAAACAATGCCTATAGACAACAGGAAACGGAACATATGCCCAGAAAAATGCCTTTGCAATCATTAAGTCACAGTTTTCCAACAGCAGTAAAATGTTTAACTCCTCCATTTTTGAAAGATAGGGTTCCTGGATTGAACATTGAAGAATTAATAGAAAAACTTCAGTCTGGAGTAGTGGTGAGTGATAAATAGCCATTATAAATGGGATTCTAATCAGTACATACCAGTGAATATCATCCCTGATTATTAACATTTATTTCAACAACTTCATGTGCAGATTTAATCATTGAAACTTTATCTTTTAATATAAAAAGTAACAATATTCTGGAAAGTTTGGAGATAAAGTAGGAAAACATCAGTCATAAAATTTTTGTATTTTAACACAGTTATCATTCTTTCTCTAGTCTTCCATCCAGCCCATCCTCCCCATACCCTCAGCTTAAGAAATATATTTTATATTCCCATAAGTATTCCAAATTTTATCCAGATTTTTTTTCTGCTATAACCAGGTTAGTGAAATGTTTGTGATCTGCCTGGTATGACATTCATTGTTTTTACTTTGTTACTTATTAAATTCTAACAATACAGTGTTATAGTAGGCTTATTTACTTTTTTAATTTTGTCAAGTGTTAACATTTTCTGATATTTTAATTTTTTTTTAAGATTTATTTTTACTGTTTTTTGATAGAGAGAGAGAGAGAGATACAGAGACAGAGAGACGGGGGAGGGCCCAGCACAGTCTCCATAGTTGCACATCATTGGTTTTTCCACATAGTTTCATTCCACAGGTGGGAGCACTCCCCAGTTCAGCATATGGGTCCGCATGGGCCGAGGCCAGGATTCGATCCTCAGTCCCCGGGGCTGCAAAGTGAGCACTTAAACTACTGAGCCATCCCGGCTTCCCTGATATTTTAATTTTATTGTTTTAAAATCTAGGTGAAGGATCAGATTAACGATGTGAGAATATCTGACATAATGGACGTGTATGAAATGAAACTGTCTACATTAGCTGTAAGTGCAGGCGTATTTTAACTCTATGGAACAATTAAGCTTTAATAGATGTTTTTTGGTAAATGATGAAGTTTAATGGTATTTTGTTAATAGTCCAAAGAAAGCAGACTACAAGATCTCTTGGAAGCAAAAGCTCTAGCCCTTGCGCAGGCCGATAGACTGATTGCTCAATATCGCTGCCAGAGAACTCAAGCTGAGACAGAGGTGTGTATAATATAAACTATATCTGATTAGTAGAAAAACAATGAAGTAAAACATGTACAAAATATTAGTTTTCTTTGTTGCTGTAATTGAAATAAATGTCCCCAACATTTGACACTAGACTCCCTCTGTTTTGAAACCCGCTTCCCTTTAGTTTTGGTTCTCTTTCTACCCTGATGGATATACTGTATTTTATTTTATTTTTCAATTACAGTTAACACACTGTATTGTATTAGTTTCAGGTATACAACATAGTGATTAGACATTTATACAACTTACAAAGTGATTACCCTGATAAGTCTAATACCCATCTGACACCATACATAGTTATTACAGGATAGGGACTATATTCCCTATGCTGTACTTTACATTCTTTTTTCATAACTGGCAGTCTGTAATTCTTAATCCCTTTCATCTTTTTCACCCATCTCTCCAACCCCCCTTCCATCTGGCAACCATTAATTTGTTTCCAAATCTATGAGTTTGTTTTGTTTATTATGTTCACTTTTTCCCTATATCCTTTATGGGCTTCTTTTTTTCTCCATTCAACCTTTAAACATTGTGTTTTCCCAGGATTATGTTGTAATCCTTCCCCACTTTTTATTGTTTTAGTTTAGTTGTCATGCAATAATTAGTTTCAGGTGTTTAATATAGTGATTCAGCATTTATGTACCTTACTATGTGATCACCACACGAAGTCTAGTAACTTGTCTGTCACCCTGCAGTATTAATGTAAATTAAAACTACAACGAGAGACACCTCCCATCTGTCTGAACAGCTATTATGAGAAATCCAAGAAACAGCAAGTATTGGCAAGCATGCAGAGAAAAGGGAACCCTTGTGCGCTATTGGTGGGATTGCAAATTAGTACAGCCACTATGAAAAACAGTATGGAGATTCCTCAAAACATTGAAAATAAACTACCACATGACCTAGCAGTTCACTTCTCAGTATTTATCCTTTTTCCCTTTTAGGTGGTCCATGGTTTCAATCATTACAGAATGTTAATGCCCCCAATTTTATATGTAGGGCCCATATTTCTTTTTTCTAAATACTACATGGCTCTTGTATGGGTCCATTTAAATATATAGCATATACTTTAAATTCAGCACAACAAATACTGAAATCATCACCCTCCCTTGTAAAAATTTATTCTTCCTTGTATATTGCCTCTGCTGTTCTTAGCTTTTTCCAAACATGGAAATCAGTTTACCTTCTACAATTAGTCATTCACCAAGTCCAGTTGATTCTACCTAGATATTATGTTTTTCCTATCATGTTTCTCTCTGTTCTTGCCACTATTTGCTCTTAAGTCCAATCCTTTTAATTTGTCATGAGTTGCAGCAGAACCTCTTACTAGTCTTCCTACCTTCAGTCTATTGCCCTTCTCTGCTATCTGCTAAGTACTGCCAAAGTCATCTTTCTTTTATATTTAGCTCTACCATCCCCTCTACTCCCACAGTGATCCCTAAGGCCATAATCTCATCTAATCACTCTTGTGTGGAGCATTCTTCAGAAGAAAATTTGAATTCTTTGGCATATAAGGATTCTAACTTCTCTTTCCACATTGCCTTGCATTTCTGCATTCTTCAGTCAGCCATATTAGTTTACTTTGCAGTTTCTAAAACTTGACATACTCTTCTATGTTTCTCTGTCCTTACACTTGCTCTTCCATGTCTGGAATACCTTTCACTCTTCAATGCTTAATAATCCTTCAGATTTTAGTTTAAATACCTTCATTTCCCAGTAAATTTTCTCTGGTCTTCTCCTTTGCACATGTTCATTGATTCTTCCTCTGTATGTTAATGTCTTCCTGTGCTTACCTTTTTATAACTATCAACATGAGAAAATTATAACCTGTAAAGAATTTCTTGTATGGGTTTATTGGAACAAAACTGACAACAATTGCCAGGAAGCAGGATCTCAAGTGCTCTCGTGAATGACAGTTTTGTATTTTCTTTTATATCTTTTAAGTTAAGGAAGATTACATGAAAGAAAGAAAGGTGCAGAATAGTTAACAAGATTATGTGCTCCCTTGAGGGTGGTTATTCCTAGAGAGGTCTGAAAAAAATGGATTACTCTGGCATTTCAAAGATGCATTAACCTAGGTGCACAAGAACAGTAGACAGGGCTTCCTTAAGGAAAGCTAAACCTTTTATTACAGAAGTCATGTGGCTGGGGCATAACTGCTCACCATGACCTGCCCAATTTGTAATTTGTAATTGTATCACCCTGTGTTGTTACAGAACCCCTTTTTTATCCATATACCACTTCTCACACCATGTGAAAATTGTATGACCCCACCCCTATCCTTGAAGTCAAAGTCTGTTTCTGAATCTCCACACCCCAGCACAGTACTTAGCTCATGGTAGTGCTTGGAAAGTTTGGCACTGTGCAGTGTATGTATATGTACATGATGTACACATTATGTGTGAGAACTTCGTAACTAGTTAAAGTTGTTTGACTGTTGAAAGTGACATTAAAATAAGTGATAGTAAAATATCTTTTAAATCTTTTCAGAGGAAAGGTAGTCTAAAAGATATAAATAAATATAACCATATATTTTTTCTTTTTTTATTTTAACATGAACTCATATGTCTTTTCTTTTTTTTAATATATTTTTATTTATTTATTTATTTTGACAGAGGAGAGAGAGAGAGAGAGAGAGAGAGAGAGAGAGAGAGAGAGAGAGAGAGAGAGAGAGAGAGAGAGAGAGAGAGAGAGATACAGATACAGAGAGAGAACTGAACTAGGGGAGCTCCCAGTTCAGCATATGGTTCCTCACGGGCCGGGGCCGGGATTCGATCCTCGGTCCCCCGCGCTGCAAAGTGAGCGCCTAACCCACTGAGCCATCCCGGCTACCCCTCATTTGTCTTAACTGATGGTGTGTTGAATTTATAAATTCCAATAAAGAAAATTAGTGATATTAAATTAAAATCATTTTTTCTCTTCTCATAACACATTTTTATATTCTTTGTCTATTGGACATGCCTTGCATTTTATTGGAGAATTTAGTGTTTTATCCATATTACTGAAAAAAAGATTTCTATAAAAATAACACTACCGGTACATAAGTGGGTATTACAGCTTTATGGACTCTGTCTTAAAAACAGAGAGGGCCTTAGGTTTTCATTTGGCATTTCAAGGTAAGTATATTTTATGGTGGAAAGGGCAGGAAAGTCTACTTATTCTAGTTATTTTCCTGCTTTAATGTTTCATGTCACAAATATTTTCATAATGAATATAGGTTTTGCTGATGTGCTAGCTTAATTTAAACTATTGTTTAAGCATCTGAGTTATAGTTAAGATCTTATTAATTCTTACCTGGAATGGGAAAACTGATGTGTGCAAACTTTGTGGTTTAGTGTTAATGGCTAACCCTAAGGATCATATACCCCCTAATTTAGTACTGTATCTTCAAGTTATAGAGGTATCTTCAAGTTATTATAATTGTGTTCATTTCTGTGATTCTGGTCTTACTGAGACTATTTTTTCAGAACAATCTAGTGATTTAAAAAACAGTGTCAGATTTATTATAATTAGTTAAGTAATAAGTATATATGACTGATAAATCTCTATATAGTCTTATAGATAGTAGCCTATTTGATATTTGGTAAATCTTTTAAATTGTAGAGACTAAGTATATTATATAAATAAATGATAGTGGCAAAGTTCTCTATTCATTTTCTTTTAGGCACGAACACTTGCTGGTATGTTGAGAGAAGTTGAGAGAAAGAATGAAGAGCTTGGTGTGTTGCTAAAGTCACAGCAGATTGAATCAGAAAGAGCCCAGAGTGATATTGAGCATCTCTTTCAACATAATAGAAAGTTAGAAGCTGTGGCTGAAGAACATGAAATACTAACAAAATCCTACATGGAACTTCTTCAGAGGTAAATTAATGAAGTAGAAGTTTCTGTGTGAGGTTAGACTCCAGAGTGAACATAGCACTTCTTTTCTGTAGCCCTAAAATTAGTCTGACCAGATGTACCATTTTTTTTTTTTTAAAGTTAACAAAAACATTTTAATAGCTCTTGAATTAAAATAAAAATATGTAATATACAAATTATTTGTGTCTGAACAGTAACAGAAGCATCATATCACAAAATTGGTCTTTTGCTGTCAAAGCAACACTCAAAGGTAAAGGTATGGCTTACATGTATTTATTAGAAAAGAAAAAGAAGTGTGCAGATAAAGAAACAAAATTTTCTATTAAAAAAACTATTAAGAAATCATTTAAAATTCCAAAAAGTACAATGATGGAGTTAACACTAAAGTAGACATTAATGGAATACAAACAAAATAATGCAGTTGATCAATGAGATAGATATTGTAAGAGATAAAAGATAACAACTCAGGAAAATAAAGCCATATGCCAATCTTCCTCATAAACATATATGTAATACTGTTAAATAAAATGTGTAGAACAGAAAACTGAAGAACCATACAGAGGATGGACTGTTGCCCAACAAAGTCACTCTCTAAGAATCATTCAGTATTTGTTTCATTCTCAATGTATTTTTCCCTCTGTGCCTCTCCCTCTCAATCCTTTTCTCTCTCTTGCTCTTTCTCACCCCCACCTCCCTTTCTCTCTCCATCTTTCTCTTCACCCCCTTCCTC